>CM049594.1:13727537-13996828 GCA_026979955.1 Megalurothrips usitatus
AAAATTTATAAACAGCGCGCGGTCTAGCCTCACGCAGGGTGTCTGTCACTGTCCAAAAGGCGTGTCGTCTGTTTCATGCTTTTCGTTGCTCGACTTAGGCAACGTGAATCGAAAGGATGATTTCATTGGGTTGGCGTGTCTTCTCAATTGCTATTTCGACTTTCGTTCCCACTTATACTTTCGTTGAATGGTCAGGAGCAAGTGAAACGTGCCAGTTGTGTCATTGGCGATAATCTCCAAAGAACGAACGTTGTAATGGGCGAATGGGTAAGGAGAGGTTAGGGCTAATCCTTACGGTCTCTATCTAGAATGTATGCCTGCTGTGTCGGAAGAAAGATGTATATGTGAATTAGCATGAAGATAATAACTGTATTATTAGTTTTATTATTTTGACCGTGCACTTGCATGAGATTTGAATTCAGTGTCTTGATCACTTGACAGTATTTGAATGATTGTTACCTGCTCAACATTTATGAAGTTTTGACATCTCTCTGAAAACAAGGTGGGTTACGCCCGCGATTTCATCTATCTTGGCCTTCCGATTCAGTTTTCAATTTTTCAGTTTTTTTCAGTTTTTAAATATTACTATTGTGGTTTGTTTCCAGGTGTGAGGCGTATTTTCTTTCAGTGGGTGGCGACGGTCCCCGATGCAAGTGCTACAGTTTTAAACTGAAAGATGAGGAGCGTGGAAGGAGTTCAGAGTTTTTCCATTTGGTATGTATTGTGTTAATAGAAGTAGAAATAGTTTTAGTAGTGTAGGTCGGTGTCACAATTCAACTGCTGACTGTATACCATAAAATGAGTAATCTCTATTCAACGAGATTCGTATTATAATGAGAATATAATTAGCACTTCTTGGCCATATGTTTGGTTTGAAAATCAGTTGTGTCAGTTAAAAGTTGTCTTGTTTCACTGTCCCAGTGTCTTGTAACATGTCTTTTTTTTATTTCTTCTAGGAAGCTTTAGTCTTACTTGCCCACCAAGTAATATCGAATGAAAGCGACGCACAACTTCCATGGCAAAAATTATATACATCAGAAGCACCTGTGTGTGAGGAAAAGCATTTCCCCCAATTGGAGTACAGGTCAGCGAGACCCCAAAAGTTTTACAGTTCTAAATCATGTGTAACAGAAAAGCTTTCTGTTCAGGTGCCGAAAGAAGAGTAAGTTGTTACAATTGGAAAATTTGTTCTATAAATTAAATTATATCTGTGTACTTCAAAGCTCTCTATCCCCTGCAGATGTCAGATATAAAAGTCAATGAAGCAAGAGCCCCAAACATAAACATTATGGAATAGTTGCTGCTGCAGATGAGACCCAAGGAAGCCAAGTTAGACACAAGTTATTTGGACTTTTGGCCATCTATTTAAAGCATGAGGCATTTAGTGGTTGGATGCTGCATATTGTCACATTCAGGTACCCTGACAGAATTGCACTCCTGTGAACAGATTGTGGCTTATCTTACCACCTGAGAAATTCCTATTATATCTTACAAGATGTGAGGCAGTTAATATAATCTTTATCATGTTGCAAAATGCGTACCTAATGGATCAGTACATAAATTTTCACGCCAATTAGAAGTGTAGCAGATTGTTGCTGGTAATATTTCTTGTTGCATGAGGAACATATTGTACAAAGTGTTTGTGCTGTTGTAAATTTATGAGCTAGTTTATTTTTTGAGGCTGAGCTAGGCTAAAGTCATTTCTCATATCAATATCTGTGTTGTTAATAATATGAGACTTTGTCACACATCTTTTAAAAGTTCATATGTATCTGAATATGCGCTATATTGCTTTTCTTTTAGAAAATGCCAGTGTTAGAATATATTACCGTTGTTCATGTGTCAAGGTTAGAACTGAGCTTGATGTTTGTAGATATTGTTTACTGCCAGGCTTCTTTTTAGTGACTATCAATGTGATAAGTGGCCACAAGCCCACATGGGTGGGTGTTATGGTGTTTAATCTCGGGATTGTGTGTCTCTTTAAATACATTGTTTAGTGTTAGTGTGTAAGCGTAAGGAAACCTTCAGTTATTTTTCATTCATGCACTGTAGCCATATTTTCCCATGTTTTACTATAAACTAATGCATTCTATGGTGACTTGGGGCAGAGTAATTTTGCAGGTGAATACTTAACAGAAGATCTAACATTAGTATACATTTTCCCGAAGAAAGAACAGTGACTTATGTGAGCCTTGCCAATATCTGTAATGCAGAGCAAGTAGGGAGAGAGTATATGTACTTTATGAAAGTTATGAGGCTAGAAACATTATGTATCTCAGTATGTGCCGTGTGTGCCATTGTACATTTATACAATCCAGTGTGGCTCAGTATGTATTTCAGTTATGAGAAACATCTAATCTGTGTTATTTAACTTGCTTTGTAAACACAATTGTGTTCAAATTTAGATGTAAGAAAAATGAATTAAAGGAGCAAACTCTGATTCCTGTAAACAAACTTTACTTTAAAACAAAGACCTTGCTGCAAGGAAAAGGCAAACCCACTAACTTGTGCACAGCTCACCATGGTAAGAATATTGTCAAATGCAGTTCCCTGATCAATGGGGAAACCACAAGTACATACAATAATTTATAAAACCAAAACCCAACAGAAATGCAGAATTCACATAATTTCGACACACAACTTAAAATTACTCAACAAGCTTGACATACACTTGAGAGTTTTGATACCAAAGATATGCGATTGATCCTATTTCTACAAGTAACACAAGAGGGAGTGAGATGTTGAAACTACACAAAGTTTTCAGAAAAAAAACAAAAAACAAGTTCTACCACCTGAATTCTTGATTTATACTTATGATAGAAAGCAATGAAAAACTTATCACATGTATGCAGGAATCTGCTTACTTCATCCCTCACATAGGTAAGAATATTGTCAAATGCAGTTCCCTGATCAATGAGGAAACCACAAGTACATACAATAATTTATAAAACCAAAACCCAACAAACCCAACAAAAATGCTCATGATAGAAAGCAATGAAAAACTTATCACATGTATGCAGGAATCTGCTTACTTCATCCCTCACATAGTTTCAGAATAATGTTTTCAAATTGTTTGACAATCATTGCATAATGATCAATTAAGTCACAAAAGTAAGGGTATGAAGAACCTTTTCCCACAAAAATAGGGCATCTATTCCTTACACTGGCAGTCAAATGAGTGTTCGTAAAAACTTAAGGACTCTCAAATACAGAAGTATGCAACTTGAAAATGGAGTCTAGGAGCAAATGTTACCATTTGTATAAATGTACAACTTTTCTTTGATGGTATTTGTTGCTAATAACATTCTACTTTATTGCTTGAGCATCACAAAAGTTACTATGTAAGAAAACTGTAGAATAGTTACGAAACACATTACAAATATTTTAGAATGAAATCAGCCTTTGCTGTTTCAATCAGAGTTGGCTGCTTCATAACTGGAATGGAGGATAATTCCAGGTTTAGGACTCAGCCAAAAGACAACACTACAATTTGATATATATGGTAAGCACAACAAAGAAAAAATAAACAATTATGACAAAAATGTTAGTCACAGTGCTGAAGTCCTTTGAAGAATTTTAGATACAATGTGGAAGCACCAAATGTACAGTAATTGCATACAAGATACAGAGTGAAAGAAACGAAAAGGATGGAAATCACCGATTCAAATTAATTTCTTTGATCTGTCCATTCAAAGTTCCAGCATTATACACAGTGTCACTAAACAGTTCAACGCAGTCAAGTGTACACCCGGGTCCCGCGGATGGCGTGGATCTTCTCGCAGCCTGGACACTTGGACGGCGGCCCCGATCTTTCAGCCATACACTCATCGCATAGTCCAAAATGCCAGCAAGCGAGAATGATTTGCGTGGCCTCCCGGGCTTTGCACGCGCGGCACAGGCTGGAGGGTGGGTTCGCCGCCGTGTAAGGTGTCGGGTCGCTGGGGCTGACCCGCTCCGGCATCATCGCCGTCATGTCGTGGTGAAGGCCGCAAGCGGGACACCTAATAAGGTCTGCGAGCATTCGGCTGTGGCAGCTCTCGCACAGCCCGAAGGACCAGCAGACGAGGACGAGGTATTTTGCCGGCTCCACCAGGCATGCCTTACACTGGAGCGCTGCGTCCTCGTGCTGCTGTGGTGCTGCCGCGGCCACCGACATAAAGGGCACATCCCGAGGAGGACTGGGGCCCACCGTAATATCCCCATTCTCCTCGATGATGATGGCCTGCGGGGGCGTCAGAGGCCGCCGCGGTGGGGAGTCTAAAATCCTATACGGACTGAACCGCAACCGCGGCCGCTCTCTGAGCACCGGTCCCTGCAGAGATGCAGCAGCAGCCGGCGCAGCGGCACCCGGCGCAGCGGGCCGCAGAGATGCAGCAGCAGCTGGCGCAGCGGCACCCGGCGCAGCGGGCCGCAGAGATGCAGCAGCAGCTGGCGCAGCGGCACCCGGCGCAGCGGGCCGCAGAGATGCAGCAGCAGCTGGCGCAGCGGCACCCGGCGCAGCGGGCCGCAGAGATGCAGCAGCAGCTGGCGCAGCGGCACCCGGCGCAGCGGGCCGCAGAGATGCAGCAGCAGCTGGCGCAGCGGCACCCGGCGCAGCGGGCCGCAGAGATGCAGCGGGCGCCGCGGGCCGCAGGGATGCGGCCGGGGCAGGGCGCGCAGGAATGGCTGGCGAATCACCCTCCACCACGCGCAGCATAACCCGCTTGGCCCCCCCGAAGTACCAGCCGATACTTATGTCTCCGGCATTGTAGGCTGGGATGTGCAGCCACTCATCGTCCGGAGCCCGGCCATGTCGGAACATGATCCGGTACGATGCGGGGGGGAGCGGTTCCCGGCTGCGGACCAGAATGCCCACCACGTCCAGCCGCGCCTCCGTGGGGAACTCATGCTGCACCCGAGAGCCGTCCGAGAGCACGGCCGCCACGGTCATGGTCTCCGGTCCGGGGGCCACCGACTCGGGGAGCAGCGCAGTAGCTGCGGCCCGGGCGTCCTCGGCGGCGGCTGAGGCAGCGGCTGCGGCGGCAGCCTCAGCAGCGACGGCAGCGGCCTCCACAGCAGCGGCAGCGGCACGCGCCTCCTCCTCTCTTCGCCGGGCCTCGTCCCGCGCTCGGTCGGCGGCCTCCGACTCCATGAGGGCGCGCCTCTGCTCCTCAATGAGCCGACGCCGTTCTGTAACACGAGTTCAAGGCATATTCCTTACGAAGAAATCGTGTTTGCGTGCACATCTCTCATGCGTGCGCACACCACACCCCACACACTGAGAAAAATGTTTGGCGCTGGGCACAAAACGTTTAGTCTCTAGGCCGGAAGTGTAGGGACGCACGAAACGATTAGTGAGTGGGACAAGAGTTTGTCCACCGTGGCTAAACCCTTTGGGCCCAGCACTATTGAGTTCGGTCCTATAGACTAAACGCCTTGGACGCAGGGACAATGTGGAACGCAGAAAACCACCGTCTTGGCCCAGGAGCCAAAAGTTTTCCTCAGTGCACGTTCAGGAGGCACACGAGTCTATGCCATAGTACTCACAAACGCTCTTATACATCGTGATACACTTCAGTCGCTGGCCAGGCTGCACCGTACTTACCCAGCAGAGCGGGGTCCACATGCCGTGGGGCAATGTGCCTGGGCGGAGGGGTGGGGCCTCGGTCTCGGGGCGGTGAGTCGTCTACGACAACGACGTCTGCTGCATCGTGCGGCTCCTCACGGGGCGGTGAGTCCCTGATGTCGATGATGACCTCGCGGGGCGGCGAGGCAACCACTCGACGGGGCCTGCCTCTGGGCCGCCGTGGCACGATAGGCCTTATCCTGGGCCGGCCTCGGCCTCGCCCACGGACAGGAACAGGAGCTGCTGAAATACACAATGAGCTACATTAATTATCAGCAACTACTGTGTCGTATGTCGAAAATAGGTCTCCTAATGGCGGGGCGATACCCCCCCCTCCCCCATCCTCTGTCTCTCTCTCTCTGTCTCTCTCTCTCTCTCGTTGCGCATTTTGCGTAACAATCCTCTTATGTGGTAGGCAGAAAGCGGCCTGCATTCGCTATTTGCGCGCGAGTCGCCGCAAGAGCGCCTATTCGGTAGACAGGAACGGATCGTGTAATGCACGCACGCCGTGCGGGACGGCCTACCGCGACGGCGCGGCCTTCCCCGTACGACGCCGATGCTGTGTCAACCAATGGACTTGAAAAGGCTTACGAAAACTTACGATTGTCCTCGTCCTCAGAGTCGGAGTACAAAATGCCACGACCACCATGGCGTCGTGGCTGGGCCCTTGCGTAACGGCCGTGGGTAGGAGGCCGACCAGGGCCGCGTCGGGCACCAGCTGTTGGATAAAATACGCGCACATAATTTGACTAACCGGTTCTCTTTCGCGAATGACAGCAGTTGTTGGTGACACGTACCGTTGGCTCCGCGGTTTGCTCCCATGCCACGAGGTGGTGTAGGAGGCCGGCAGGGCGGCACACGTTCCCGTTCAGGGGGCGTTCGCTGAGGCGACCCCTCGGGTGTGTGGGGAGTCGGCGGTGACGCTTGAAGAAAAGCCACTGCAGGGGGCGCGTCGTGCGGCGCTGGTGAAGCCAGTGCAGCAGGCGCAGCCGTGGCAGCGGGCACAGCCACCGCAGCGGGCGCAGCCACCGCAGCGGGCGCAGCTACCGCAGCGGGCGCAGCCACCGCAGCGGGCGCAGCCGTGGCAGCGGGCTCAGCCGTCGCAGCCGTCGCAGAGGGGGCAGCCACCGCAGCGGGCGCAGCCACCGCAGCGGGCGCAGCCACCGCAGCCACCGCAGCGGGCGCAGCCACCGCAGCGGGCGCAGCCGTGGCAGCGGGCTCAGCCGTCGCAGAGGGCGCAGCCACCGCAGCGGGGATATTCTCCTCAATTAAGACCTGAAAGAAAGGGTAGCGTGTATGGGAGGATGTGAACGTGTTTGCCCCGCGACAACTTTGGTCGTCAACAACTGTCACACGCTGACTTTCCAGAAACACCACGCAACCGTTTTAGCCGCGCGTTTCAATTTTGCTTCTATATTATGGTTGACGCACAGTATGGCGAACCACTTTTTCTATTAATTGCGGTTGGGGGGGGGGGGGGGCACACATAAATACGATGCGAGTTGAACTGGACAGTGATAGATACTTATCCCCCCCCCTCCTGTCTCCTACGTGGCCCCAGCGAGCGCCTGGGACATAGGCAAGTGAACGCATGGGTGTCTTGCGGGCTGGCCTACCCTCAAAATAGCAGGCGCTTCACACAAACATCGCCCACTGCAATCAGCTATATTTTTTTAAGTTTTAAAAATGTATACGCTTCGCTCGCCACACTACGCGCATAATATCGGAGCGTGTGTAGAATGTCACCAACCTCTGGGAGCTCCTCATCGATCTCCATGTCCTCCGCGCCAAGGAATGTGAAAAGCCCCGCGGGCACATGTAGCTCCAGAGGAATCTGAGTAACGTACGAAGCAGGGCAGGAATGAGCTGTACAAGATCCAATCACGGAACATGAATGCTGTCGGCAACTTACCTCAGACCGGGCAGCCGCGCGGCGGATTTGCTCGCGCCGAGCCGCAGCGCGGGCGATGGCTGCAGGCGTTGGCTGCTGCTGGAGCGGCGATACTGGGGGAGATACCGTCTCCGGGCTGCTGGCGTCTTGGAGCCTTTGGGGGCAAGTGGCCAGGCTCGCCCTGATAGCAGCTTCCTATATATTGATCAAAAATAATAAAGCGTCATTTCTCCATTTGGCTACGTATCGGCGTCCTCCTGTGACTGTAAGCCGGACATACCAAGAGCGCATCATCGGCCTGCAGCTCCTCCGCTCCTCGACCCGTGGACGTCGATGCTACCACCGAAGGGTGGCAGGAACGAAGTGATTCGACGATAGCAGCTTGCTGTAAGAGATTATTTTACTGTAACGACGTCGCTTTTGTGGGAGGCTTTCGTCTATTAAGTGCCACCTATCCTGTATACATGAAGTTTGTACAGTGTGGGCTTGCCCGCCTTCTTAGGATGGCTGCGTGCGGCACAGAGTGGCGAGAGCCGCCTTCGCGTAAAACTTAATGCTAACCAGCACGTACCAAAAGATCTTCGTCCGTCGTGGGGACAGCAACGGCAGCACCAGGACAGGCGGCATCATGTCCGGGAGCGGGTCCACCACGGGGTCCAGCAGGTCCGGGACGGGGTCCACCGGGTCCGGGAGCGGGTCCACCACGGGGTCCACCGGGTCCGGGAGCGGGGCCACCACGGGGTCCACCGGGTCCGGGAGCGGGGCCACCACGGGGTCCACCGGGTCCGGGACGGGGGCCACCAGGGCCATGTGGAGGTGGCAGAGGCAGGGGCAGCTCCTCATCGGCACCGCGGCCCATCTCGCGCTCGTGAACGCTGTTGAGCGTATAGATGAGCCCGTGCAGAAATGCGCCCATGCGAGCCAGCTGCTCCTCGTCCTCCTCTTGGGCAGGGATCCCGGGGCCGGGGTGGCGCTGCCTCCAGGCGCGGTACGCCCGCTCGGCCTCTCTGATCCGGCCGGCCTGGTTGACGAGAGTACGTCGGCGGCTGTGGCCCGGATGGCCTGTCCGGTCGACCCGGCGCATCGTTACCAAGGCCGCGCGGAAGCGGGCCCGGATGATCTCTGAACATAGAGACACACTGCCGATACGTGCACAAAATGAAGATGTACGTGCAGCTTATAAAAAGGACATACCGAGCAGGTCCCAGGCGTTGGGGTGGGCAACGTCGGCCATGGTCATGACTGCGTTGTGGTGGACTTCGCAGGTGTTGTTGGTGGTATGGTACTGCCCAAAAACAGATAGCACCTGTCCACCCACCCGCGAGATCCACTCCCGCCACACGTACGCAAGCACCGGGTACACCGCCCGGTAGACGCCCCGGACCTCGGCTATGCGCCGGACAGCCCGGAAGGCCAGCGGAATGTCCTGCGACGGTGCTCGGGGAATGGCTGGAAACACAAAGTGGCACATTGTCCATAGTAAAAAGAAGCGTCTGAATAGGCATTTCCATCGAGTCTCGACAGCGGAAGTGGAAGAACACGACTACTTTCACAGCAGAAACGGTTTGTATATGAGAAATTACAGGGGTCGCCTGTGAGGTAGGCAGTCCCGTCAAGCAGCTGCGTGCGGCGGGCCGGCGGCAGCACGGCGCCCGGGCGGGCCAGGCAGGCTCTCTCTCGCCTGAGCGCCGTGCTGCCGCCGGCCCGCCGCACGCAGCTGCTTGACGGGACTGCCTACCTCACACCCGCAGCCCCTGGGCATCGCTAGCCGAACCCCTGCCTGTGACCGGGATGTAAACGCTTCGCTTATGGAGCGCTTGTCAGCCAAGCTGCGACCGGGGGTTTCAAACGCTCCTTTTCGGAGCGTAACCAAAAGTGAAGCTACGGAGCTACGACTTCTCGCATACACGCGTGTCATGCGGGTGTCGCACCCCAGCACTCGTAAGTGCCCGGCTCCACCGTTTGCGATTTACACTACATGGAAATTTGAACGCGGGGAATGAAACTGCTTTGTGAGCTTGTCAGCCTTCTCGCGTACCTGTTACCATCCTGACAACGTGCAGCACGTGCGGGTCCCCCTGGACGATCCCGTGCATCCGTTGCCGCCGGAGCCACCGGTACACCGCCGTGGCGTAGTGTGCAACGCAGCCCACGACCCGGGCCCTCTCCCAGACGGCGTACACCGCGTTTCGGACCGCGGGCTCGAAGTCAGCATGGGCCACGCCGACTTCCAGCCCAGCGGCCCGGAGACACTGGAACACTGCCTCGTAGGCGACGGTGTCCCGACTGGCCATGAAGGCAAACGCCACTGGGTACACCTGTGTAAACAGATGAAGGGGGACGGTGCTATGAAGGGACTTGAATAGTGCGAGAGTGCGGGCCTGTAATTATTTGTTGTTCAACTCACATGATCTTGGTAGTTCGCACAGATGGCCAGCAGCTGACAGCAGTTCTGTAACGCACATTTAGAGCATATTGCAGGTAGTGTTACAACAATATGGCACGAATCTTTTATCGTATCACTAATTGCAATTATTTTCGTACCTCAAACACGGGCACAATGTCAAAAGTTCCATCGAAAAAAAATTCGATGACCCCGTGGGCTGCTAGCCACGCCAGCACGGGGATCAGGAGCAGCACTACACTGCGCCTGCCGGGCGGGCCGACTAGCCCTTGATACAGCGGCTCACCCGCCTCGTCGCCCTCCCCCGACCGGCCCAGGTGCTCCCACATGGGGCTTTCCAAGGTGGCGGCCATGTCTTGGAGGGTGGCTGGGCGCTCCGGCTGCCCGGCCCTGCGCGTCCGGTGCGCCCTCTGCACGATGGCCTCCAGCCTGCCCGACAGCGCGTCCCGGAGCCCCTGCTCAGGGTACCTGTGAAGGAATGGAAGTAAGTTTGCGGCATGCACGCGTACGTGAGGGCGCGGGGCGGGGCAGTGCCCATCAGGTCTATAATTCCGCAGGCCGCTGCACCGTACACCCGGTCTCACCCTCCGCATCAGGCGGGTGACAGAGTGAGGACCCCCCCCCCCCCCTCCCGTTCCTCCCTTTCCCCCCGCCTTCACGGTGCTCCAGCAAAGGAAGGCTGAGTCTCGTGGCAGTTCACGCCAGTGATTCGCCTTCCAGCCCGTGGACCACAGCGAGCGGCCGAGCGTTCGCGTCGCGGGCTGCGCCCTACGCGTGCCCCCTCCCGTCCCCCTCCCTCCCCTCCGACCGCCCGTACCGCGTGTCGGGTAGCCGAGCGGAGCAGAGTGTGTGTCATCCCTCCCCTTCCCCCTTCCCACGCACAGCGCACGGGCCGAGTGCGAGCCGCAGCGTCGCAGTTTGCTGTTCGCGGCCCCTCCCCCTCCCCCATCCCTCATAATGCATTGTATCGTCTACGTTAGGACCTGGCCCAGGCATGCTTAATTAAGGGGGCTTGCCGGCTTGCTTAAGTAGCTCGCACTGGTCCGAAGGGGTAGCCGCTGGAAAATGTGCATATCAGTACTCACCCGGCTATCTGCTGCAGCACATACTGGCGCACGAACCGCGCCGGGATGGCCGCGGAGCCCTGCAGGATCCTTTCTTCCGCCCTCACACGGGCCACAAAATGTGGGTCCGGGGCGCAATCGGCCCCATGCTCCGAGACCACAACATACCGCCGACGGTGGGCGTCCGTCCGGACCCGGCCACGGCAGTTGCGGTCCCTGCAATTGTACGACCGCGACCCGTCGACCCCCCTGCGGGACGACTCATGATAGAGTCGACCGTCGCCGTCCGGCCCCCCAAAGTACCATATTAAGGTGCCGGGCCGCTCACCCGGGAGGCTCCGGGCCTCCTCTTCCTCCTCCATGGCCTACACTTGCAACTTGCTTACAGCACGACCCCGACCCGGCACTCGCGAACCGCCCCTACTCGAGCGGAGGATCGTACTGCTGGACTGCTGCCGCAGTCCTGGGGGCGGGGGGCGTCGAACATGGTTGCCACATCGTTCGCACTCAATGAAGCCTCCAGTAAAGATTACGATCCCACACAAATCATTGGAAATAAATTAAATTTGACTCAGAATAATTTTTAGCGTTTTTTCTTACAGCCGCACAATTGAGGATATGAAGCTGTTACTCTGATTAAAAAGTCAAGGACTCACGTCACGACGACCGCATCCACCCCTCCTCCCCCCTCCGCCCACATGCAGGGTGGAGGGGCAGGGAAGGACTCTTTTGCAGATATTGGGGTTCGTGGTCATGTGTCAAGAGTATTTGATTCACGCACACTCCATAACAAGTACTGTTAGAGCCCTGAATGAATAAAATAATCACTCCCAGTTTACACAGAGGGTCCTCATAATGGGGAATGTGCACATGTAACATGTGCGATTAGCGTGCTGCCCACCATACACAGTTAAAATGTCCATGTTGAAACTTCAAAACCATTGCGTGCTGTGAGCAAATATCTCATTCATCTATACATCTGTACAGTGATAGAAATGAGTCAGCACCTGCTTTGGTTTTTAGTGAAATCTGTCATGATTTATGCTTAACACTTATGTAAGATTGTTCCCCAAGCAAGCTCCCACTCAGTAGAGGCATGTTTTCGAAACTTCAATTTCATCTCTGCATTCAAACTGTGAGAGCAATCATTACTGACATCTAATGACAAGGTGTGGGGTATTCATGGGGAGAGTGAACAAGTTATAACAAAATTGAAATAATGCATTTATTATCACTAGTGCAATGAGTTCATATCTTCAAGAAGGGTAAAACACAAAATTAAAGAAATCATTTTAAGTGGCCATAAAAAGAGTGGTTAAAACTAACAATCAAAAACTATGAGAACTACTAGTCTTGCGTGTGTAGCAAACAGCACATGCATCAGTTTCCTGTCTTACACCTGACCGAGGTTACTGGACAGTTTACATATCGTCTGAATGATTTTACTTACATTTCCTACAACCTGGAACTACACACAGAAAATTTGAACTAAAATTTACACAAGTTTTGCCAGCAAGAAGCAAGCAATTTTTAAAAGCAACAACAAAAAAACACCGCATTCCAATCGTGCAGATATGCAGCTTTGCTTCCTTCCCGACCAAATTTATGTTTTTTTTCTTTTCCAGTGCTTGCTAATTGAATTTGTCCACTGCGCTTCTTTAACTGTCTGAAAAACAATTGGCAGAAGATAACTATTAGTATAACAGGGCAACCATTTTTTTAAGAGTCAATATTATGCTCACACACCTTTCATTTTGTGAAAATGCTGGTTGTCGTCACAACACTTCTTGGTCTTGAAATCATTTTGCTGCGCTCTTCTCGTAAGATTCTCCATCCAGATTTTGTGGCTACCACGGAACATCCTTACAGACACTGATTATCAATTCTGAAATCAAACACAAATTTAATGAACCAGGAATGAGGGCTGTAAACTCCAGATGCCACAGGTGTTTAATGCCAAACACCAAAACATTGAGGTCCACAGTTGTAAAGGAGGAAAAAATTGGAGACTGGAGGGAACGAAAAATACAGGAACAGAGACTTTAAAGGGCAAAGACCACAGTTGAAATTAATAAAGTGAATGTAGACTGGAAGTGTCATGAAACAACAAGTGTCAACAAGTCCAATCCACAAGGTCCTAACCTTACGAACGAGCTCATTCGTACTGCGCAAGGGAAAAGGCTGAGGGAGATCTGATTTTACCTGCTCGATTCGCTGGGTCGCGGCGGGATAATATTTACTTCTACCTGGTGTGATAGCAAGAAAGGTCGTGGCTGTCCATTGTGATCTCGTCGTCTGCAGGCTGCTGCGCTTCTGCTACCGCCGCTGCTACCGCCACCGCCACCGCCGCCACCCACCGCCCACCGCCCACCGCCCCCCGCCTCAGGTAAATACGGTTGGTGATGTTGAAGTCGTATCTTGCTCGTTTTGTTTGAACAAGGAAAACTAGTTATCATGTGGTGGTAAAGTAATCTTTTAAATTCGCTTTTTTATTTTTGTGAGGGGTCATGGCACGAACGCGAATCATTTGATCTGCCCTGCTGGTTTGGTGGCGTCGTTTTTAAAGAGTTCGTGTGGCGTCGTATCAGCGAGAGGAAGAAGGTACACTGGACTTTCTGGGCGCTGCATCGATTCCTTAATACGCTGTGGACGTACCTACGTGGGATCCCCACTAGAAGTATTTCAGTCATCAGGGCCGTTACTTTTTTGCCCTTTTGTCGAGTCAGCGATCGGGGAGTGAGCCGGTTCGTAGTGCTCATAACCTCAAATTTGGTGGCAACGTTCCCTTACGTAGGCGCAACCATGATATTCGTTCTGATACCTCAGTGTTTGTGAGTAATGTGTTTTGCATTTGCGCGCAGGTCCGTGTGGTACCAGTTCCGAGGAACAGCATGACGAGAGCGGTGGTTACGAGTTCAAGACTGAAATTATGTGGCGAGTACACTAAAGGTGGGAATTCCTTGCCTTTGCCATCGGATGGGTCATATTTCAGTCATTTTTGCGGCAGTTTTCTTAGTTATCCTTTTCTTTCTTTGTATTTCAGTTGCTGCTGATGTTGCTGGATATGGTCGAGGGCTAGGCGTTGAATGACACGTCGGGGAGATGTCACCATGGATAAACAACTTCACGAGTAAGACTAGTGCGCCTTTGTTTTAACGCTGAGCATTTCATTCCTCTGAGAATGAATATTTGTGAACTGACATGGTCGAGGCTAAATTTCTGTTTAAGCTGTTTTACGCTCCCTCTTGCCGGTGTACTTTTCACTTTCATTGCGCGTTTAATTATACTGAAGTGTCACCATCTAACGTTCAAGTCTCTTTGAATCATATTTAAATACTAGCTCGTGGACCCTGCACATCTTCCAAGGGCCATGTCCCCAATAACATGTGTGATGTCCACTCACAAACTTATGAATTGAAAAGTGTCAAATGAACCCTACATCTCCACCTCTCATCCCATCTGGAACGTATTTATTTTCTTGACTTCCTTCGCACTCATTTTTTAAGTTCCACTGGGGCTGAAGTCAGATGTTCCAGTCTTGTTTAAATCTCTTTTTAAAAGGGGTTGACATTTATTTAGAATGGCATGGGAACGTTTTAGACTTAATGTGAAAGAGTATTAAAATGTGACTGGTGATTTTAAACTCCATGTGTTTTTCTGAGTGGCTGCTTGGACTGGACTGTTGATATCATTAACTTTTACATTCTTCAATTTCAGGTATCTGCTGTTGGTGCTCCCAAGAATGATGCACTCGACTCCATTATGATGCTCCTTATTCTGACTCAACTCTATCTTCATGTAAGTTATGTTTTTGCCTGGGCACCTGCAGCCTTTTCTCATGACATTTTCATTATTCCAAGAAAGTGATTGTGCTGCTTCATTTTTCCCGCCTGTCCTGTTTTTCAGAATGCCTTGGTGGCTTGTATAAATCAGATTGATTTTATCTCCAATTATTGACCTGCAGAAGACAGAACAAGAGACAGAACTATTGTGAATGTGCAGCATTCGGATTGATATTTTGTTGTTGCTATATTTATTGGTGCCTGACGCCCTGCTGTTGGGTGATCAATTTGCGATTTTACTTAGACTACTTTATGAACTAGAAATCTCTGACAAGTTGCATCGAGAGTTCCTTAAATTAATACTCTTCTATTGTTTCATTGTTCAACATGTATTTCATTGTAAGCATTTCTTTCGAGTGATCAGCATTCATAGCACAGGATTGAGTCATGTATATTCGTAGATTCTATCAAATGGGATTATTGTATATTGTATTACAGGAGGTGTGCTATTGCATATTGTTTCATAGCACATAATGTTGCACATACTTTGGTAGCAAAACTAGGCTATTCATTTGTTTAGAAATGGAGGTGGTGCAAGTTTTAAGTTAACATGATCGGGCTGTATTGCTGCAGTGTTTGTGAATTGAAAGAATTATACTCTTGGCAACTATGTGTGTGGTGACAGGTAATACCCTGCATCACTTCTTGTGGGATGTTTTATTTCCCATTTCTTTATTAATGTTAGGTTTAGGAATCAGTGGTGTAGAAACTTTTTGTTTTAAAATTCACTCTATCTTCATTGAGATTTTGGAGTTGCTGTTACAGTATAAGCCGCTTATAGCGTCGGCCGTATATAGCGTCGGCCCGCTTATAACGTCGAATTTTCGGTGCACCGAGCGAAAAGCCCACACGTATATCCGCTTATAACGTTTCCCGCTAATAACGTCTTCCCGCATATAAAGTCCCATTTCAGCTGCATTTCCTCCGCTTATAAGGTCTGTGGTACTCGAAAAACTGCATTTTTAGCCAAATAAAGTGGGGAAACAATGCAACACAGTTATGAATGGAACAGTTTGCGCGCAGGGAGCAGGTCGGGGACGAGGGAAGGTTTCGAGCTTGTCGGAGAAGTTTAGGGGTTGGGGTGTGGATAGGCTGGGGTTGCAGTGGGGAAGGGTTTGTGGAGCCGGCGATTGGCTCGCAGACAGCGTCTGTTGCGCCCCGTCCGCTCGCAGTTTGTTGTGTCCTGGCCGTCAGGCAGCATCAGTCTGCTGCTGTGCCCGTCCGTGCTGCGAGGGCTGTTCCGCCCCGTCTGGTATCGCGCGGCCGTGCACGCGCCCGCTTTCCGCCGCCGTGCCAAGTGTGAAGAACCTCTCATGGGATATTGTTCCATGTGCCGACAGCACTAAAATAGCGCGTTTTCCCGATTTCTGAGGCTAAAACTGCATTCTACTCGCGGAGGGGGGGGGGGGGGGGGGGTAATTCTTTCCCCCTTCGGTTATAACGTTTCCCGCATGTAACGTCGCCGAGTCGGTGCAAGTATGACCGACGCTATAAGCGGCTTATACTGTATTAAAGGATGTGTGCTTGCATCTTGGTTCTTAGCACACAGACAGTATTGCACTTTCATAGTGAAACTAGGTTATTCATGTAAAAGTAAATAAGAGTTTGGAAAGGTTGTGAGGCTTTAAGTTAAGATAATTATGCTATATTGCTCCAGTTTTTGTAAATTGAAAGTGTTTACTTTCTTGGCAACAACCAATACGGTATTTAGATGATATGGACCGTTCACATTCAACTGGAAGACTTTTTGTTGCGGACAGGCTGAGCTGCTACTCCAAGAAGACACTGTGACTGCACCGTTTTACTTGTTATCTTATCATTGTTGTCTGTAGCAGAAGATAGTTAGTCCATTTAATGTATGTAGGTTGCGCACATGACCGCTGTGTTATGGTTACATAAGTAAAAGATGCAGTTGTTTACAAACAACGTTCAGAGGTTATGTTCCCCTGTGCCTGTCCTGGCTATTGTTGAAACAGCATAAGTATTCACGATTTGGACTACTTCGTAACCTTGCAAATATATTCTTTCTTAATCGCATTTCTACTCATGTGCTACATGCCATAACCTTAAACTGTTCGGAATTAGTTCTTACTGTACTGTTTGCGCTCAGTTATCAGTAGCATACTCTTGTCGCAACCAACTAAGAGGGAGTTGGAAGCACCGTTACAGGTGAAAGAAAAAGTGCGTTTCCTAAAACCATGTCTTCAATGTGTTGCAGTGCTTTTTTCTTGCGGTGATGATGCAAATGTATGGCGAAACCACTTTGCTGTGACAGTGGTTCGGTTCTCATGTGACATGTTTCCAATCTCAAGTCAAGAGACAATCTCAAATATTATGAGGTAAGCATCTATTTAAATATTGTTTATGTAGTCTGTTCATACACCTATTTGTTTTCATTCAAAGTCCTGTTCTTCTTTCAGGTGACGAGGACAAGCTTTGAGCACATTGTTGTACCCGAGTGTAAATTTATGCTGGGCTCGTATTGAGCTGAACCTGGTCAGTAGTTCATTTGCCTATAAACATTCTTTTGCTTGTGGGGGGAATGTGTGGCTGTAACACGCCTACAGCAATCTCTGATTGATTTGTTTTACGTTGACATCAACATGCTTCTGTGGCCAAACTAGTATCTAATTTTTTTTTGTTTCAGAGCACATCAAAGTCGACTCATTAAAAGGGGCATTCCATATGCTCTCAGGTGTTTGAGTCCGCAATCTTTATTGTCAAGCACCTGAAGTTCTAATGTAAGTTGCCACTAAACTTCATGCGAATATGGAAATGCTTTCAGATGACTATTTAGACTGATATGTTAGATGTATCATTATTATGCTTTTCCTTTTTCCAGACATTCCAACTGTTGCTAACATCAGTCGGCAGTGTACGAAAGTTCATGATATATAGTGCCAGTGCCTCATGGAAATGGTAGACCGTTCCTGTCCACTCCTGTTACCATTGCTTCCTCGTGAAAGCGCTCAGCTGATCCCTGTGTAAAAGGTTCTTTGGTAGTGTCTGTTGATCCCATTCTCATTTATTTGGAACAGTTCAGATCTTTATCCTGTATTTTCTCCATTCATAGAACATAAATTGTTGATGTAACTTTGAAAACTTTGCCCTTATGTAACACCCTTAATTTAGCTCAAACATTCTCGACAGTTGTATTGTAAACCGTTTCCTCAATTAGTTTGGAGACTTTTCAGTGTTATTTTGGCTTTACCAATCTCTATGAATTGTTTACCTGTAAATGAGATGCCCTGAACTTGATAAAATGTCTAAATGTGATAAATAAAATTGCCTTTTTGCTACTTATGCATTGTCTTTCCCTAGATCAGTGATGCTCACAGTATGCGCACATTAGCTGTGCCTGATTTACTTTCGTTTAGGACTCTGAAATTATTTTGGGCTTCTATACATGGGTTTTTGCATCAATGCGATTTGTAAATTGTTTATGTAATGCTTATTAATGACTTACTTGAACTCTGCTCAGTTCAAAGCAATTATAAATTGCAATAAATCATCTTTATGTCTGAACCCAACAAAAACTACTTTTCTCTTTCTTTAAAAATTATCATTTCTTTCACGCACAGTGTTACAACATCACTTTTTGGGGCAGGAAGGAGAATAATCCAGGCAACAGTGAAGGCCAAGGGGAGGGGGTATACGAGTTGTAAGAGACCCTACATGACGAACAGGGCAAAACTTACAATAAGGATAAAAGTGGATGGGTTGTCTCCTGGTTGTGGCTTTGGTCGGGTGTGGTACTCATCGGAATATAATCTGAGGCTAGGTTAGGCACTGAGTAGTTGAAAGGAGGATCAGAGGACGCTATGGGTTAGGTTAGGCCGAGGAGAGGGGTGTAGTCGTGCCTATGGCATCGACGCCGTTCACATACCACGCAACTGGCAGAACACCGACACGCACGCATCGGGTTGCACCTCACCCTCCCCCCCCCTCAACAATTGACACATTTTCATATTTTACGTAACACGTAGATCATTCGTTTACCTAAAGACCTCTTCATCCCCGACGCAAGTAAAACAAGAAGAAAATCAACCCACATTAGTGGGATTGCCATAGTCTCGTTCTTTACCCTAGCACGTAATACAAAAAGTTTAGCACGAAGTACCCACTTCAGTCTTCACTTCAGTCCCCCCCCCCCCCCCCACACACACACCTTACTTTTTTCCCCCGCTGCATGACCCTGACGAGCGCCTGGGGCATAGGCAAGTGCACGCGTGGGTGTATTGCGGGCTGGCCTATCCCCACCTAGGCAGGCGACTCGAACAAGCATTGCCCATCGCGATCAGCCATTATTTCATGTTAAGTTTGAAATGTCTTTACGCTTCGCTCGCTACATTACGCGCAGCATTTCGGAGCGTACCCCTAGTATTCTTCTGCCTCTTTCTTGAGGTCGACTCACAACGTCTCGACCCCTGGGCCCACAGGGAAGCCTATGCTTTCTCACCGGGTGGGGGGTGCGAGGCCACTGCTTATTGAAAGAGAGCTGATGTATACATCTATGTGACTGGCGGTTATGTGTGCTTAGAATTTTTTTTCCAGGTATGCTTTGGTAGTAAGATTAATTAGTGAGTGTTACAATACTGTGGAGGAGATAGGGGAGAAATTTTTAGACATCTTTCAACCAGAATTAATGGGTCTGCTGGTACTTATGTTTACAACCAAGTATCTTTTCATTCTTTGGGATTCTGTCTATGTTTTCACTCCAATAAGATATAGCAACAACAAAATGATATCAGTTTGTCTGTACTTGACGGACAGCAGTCATCAGGATCGGCTTTGTCTTTTCTGATCTGGTAGAAGGTGTGTTTCACTTCTAGTACCTCCCTTATTTTGAGATTTTGGATACCACTCATGCAGTAAGTGAACATGTGCAGAGTTTGTTTCATCCCTTTATCAAAGAAGAGTCTTAGTCACTTATTATGGTTGTTATTTTGCAGATGTTGCCCACATTTAAACAGAAAACTAACTGTGATACGAAGCGTCTCTCTTGCCTTCTGTCGACGTTTGTGGATTCACCATGACATTCATCAAGATTTCAGGGTATGTATATCTTTCTGTTGATTTACCATTTGGGGCAGATAATTATTTTCCTATACAATATGTGCTGTGAATCTTTGCTTTACTTATATACACTTATGAACTTCCATTTCATTTCTTACATGTAGTACTCTTGCGTACCATATTTGTGTTGCATTTGTTCATAATTACGTTTTTGTTCAATACGTATCAGATTCATGACACAACTTATATGTGAAAGAGACCGCTGAAATTCGGTCTCTACATTTACAAATATTTAATCTGTAAATACATTTGTATCAAGCCATTGCCTCTTTATCCATTTTGAGAAAGTTCAGAGGACAGATTTGATGGTGAATGATCGGTCTCGTACTTCAGTCACATTTTGAACACTGCTAATATATAACTTTGCATTTACAGAAGTGTCAGTCAGTGGGCAAAGCAGTGGATCAGAAGAGGTCTATCACTCCGTCCGCAGTCCTGCGCTCCCCACATGAACTTCACCTCAGCATGAAAATGATATATTGACCACTTTCCTGTACTCCTTATTTTTAAGCTATGCATATGTTGCTGTATTTTTTTATATTAGGGAACCTCTGTAATAACTTTTTAGGGCACCTTTGTAATAACTCTTCTGCCCCCCCCCCCCAATGTGCCACGTGTAGCACGGGCTTGCCTACCCTCCATTCGCAGCGTTCTGCAAGCGATTCACAAACCCCGTTTTGCGAGATAGCGTCGTTCGATCCGTGTTGCACTTGGTTGCTGGTCGTTCACCCGGATGGGAGGTGGAAGCAAAAAGTGGACAGGCCTGCCTGACCACCGCCCGCCTCTCGTCCCGTTGACTTGCTCCAGTGTGCGTCAATGTCTGCTTGGTTGGCAGCACTGCCGTGTGCTGGCCCCCGGCCCTCGCGGCTTCGCCTTGACGATGCTGACGGCTGGGCACTGCGCCGCGCTGCACCGCGGTGCACTGGAACCAATGCTTGGCCTCTTGACGCAAGGTCGGGTGCCACAGGCGTGTTGGCACTGCGCCGTAGATGTTAGGCGTATCTTTGCGTTGTATGGCGGGAGTGCTTGGCAATCAACACTCCGCCACATGGGACGGACGCGCGGCAGCGAGCCCGCCCGTGCCCCCTGCGTAGGTTTGCATCGGTGCATGTCGTTCACTTGGATCAGAGCAAAAAGTGGCCCGGCCGGCCGGACCACTGCCCGCCTCTGCCCCGGGTGACTTGCTCTCGATGTGCGTCCCATCGCCTCTTGGTTGGCGGCCCTGCCGTTTCCTGCCCCCGGCTTGACACTGCTATGCCGCTGGCAGGGCCGTGCTCTTGTGCAAAGATAGCACTGTAACCGGGTCCGCTATTGGGTCGCGAGGCGAGGTGCCGTGTTACGCTTCGAGTGTTCACGGCTGCCTCAGCTAGCATATGCTTCTGCGACTTTTCGACTGCAGGCGCGGAATGTCCCGCAGTACACGTGTGTGCTGCGGGCATGCGTACTCTCCCGTTCGCAGGCGTCCGTGTTGCACTTGGTTGCTTGTCGTTCACCCGGATAGGAGGTGGAGGCAAAAAGTGGACAGGCCTGCCTGACCACCGCCCGCCTCTCGTCCCGTTGACTTGCTCAAGTGTGCGTCAATGTCTGCTTGGTTGGCAGCACCGTCGGGTGTCTGCCCCCGGCCATCTCGGCTTCGCCCCGACGATGCTGACGGCGGGGCAGTGCGCCGCGCTGCACCGCGGTGCACTGGAACCAATGCTTGGCCTCTTGACGCCAGGTCCGTTATCACATGTCGGCTCCCACCTCGCCCCTTTCCCGTCCCTTATATGTTGGGCTACTTAGGGTGAAGGCTCTGTTCTGTTATAAAATATTTCATAGATGTTTCACGCCTTTGTAAGCTTAATGTGTGTTCTAGGGAAATTGCTTGTATGTCTCGTCTGTGTATTCTGAAGGCAACCACTCACGTGCTCCTTCTGCCGCCGCCAGCGAGGGCGTTTGTTAGAATTAATTGTAAAATTCGAAATACGAAACACACAGCCGTGATGGTACAGCAGACAGCGCATTGCTGCCGGCTCTGCTCTTCGCATGGCGACGTCATAGTGAAGCGGATAGCTGTTAGGTAGCGCAGCGATCGCGCGCCAAAACTCGCAAATTTCAAATTACGTCGCCCGGAATTGCCCGGAATGCACGCTTGGTTTCGAGACTTTGAGTGTTCTCTGGACTGTGACTTAAATATGTGTCAATCGAGATTCCAGTGTCATCACTCTAAAAGTTAAGAGCGTCTTAGGAAAACACGAGGTTTCCTGTGAACTCGAAGGACTCTATCTGAACTTAAGATCGAACAACTCTGGTAGTGCCGAGCACGCGTTTCAAAGCTCGTGGCTTCCGAGCCACCAGTTTCTCTTTCATGGGTAATAACTCCATGCATATAAGCGCTTGTAGTAGACGGGGACGCTTAAACTGAGCGCCACTGAAACTGAGCGCCACGTAAACTGAGCGCCGTCTTCGACATATTTTGCTCCTTAAACTGAGCGCCAGTGAAACTGAGCGCCGCCAGTGGCAAGGGTCGTGTTGAAACTGAGCGCCACGGAAACAGCGCCACTGAAACTGAGCGCCACGGAAACCGAGCGCCAATGAAACTGAGCGCTACTTAAACTGAGCGCCGCTGGAGCAGCGCGCTGCGTCGCGGCGGAGCAGCGGGCTCCGTAGCTCCGCCCACGCTACCCCCACCACCGTGTGCGGGCGTACCGGCGGGGGCGCGCGTAGAGCGGTGCGAGGCTACTGGCAATGGGTATGAGAACATCAGCGTTCTTACCGGCGCAGTTCGTGGGACTGGCTGCATCGCTGTCTGCTTAGCGCCTTGCATGCACAGCAGACCTGCATTTTCTTCATTGCCTGCCGTCTGCGCTCGCAAGCTCTTGTGCCTCCTATCGGCTCTAGCCGCTAACGTTACATTGATTTAACAAAAAAAATCCATTAAATTAACCATGCACTTTCCTTTTTTAGGGGGGGGGGCTGAATGCCAGTCAGTTAATAAATTAGTTCCTTGGACCAAATATTTTTTTCGATTAGATGTTTAGTTAAATTAACGAATTTGTAGTCGATTTAATATAAATTATTTGGCCTTTAGGGACGATTTTATCTTTTTAAGGTCGGGCTCTCATCGCTGAGCACGAGCGAGCTCGTCAAAGTCACTTCGGGGCTGGGTGGTGGGGAGTGCACGGGCGTACGGAGCGCGGGCTTAAGAGGAAAGAGGACCACTGCTGTTTTCGGCCTCTGCGGGCCGATTTTCGGTTGACTTCTAACGATCGCCAGAGCCAAACCGCTCGAGGTGTCGAGTTCAAACTTCGTGAGGGAGTAGATAAAGGTTCGATCTAAATGTCGGTGTGTTCAAAAAAAATATATAAACCGGTCTGACATACCTAAAATCGGCCGAGACTTTGCGCTTCGATTGCTTGTTCCCCAGGTATCTTAAAAATAATTCCTTATTTTAACTTCTAGATAATTTCTTGTTCTATCCAGCGATACCTGCCCGCGGTCTGTGCGATGAACGGTTTGGCCACAAAATAGGAAACGCCAACCCTCTGCACGGGCCGATTCGATCATTTTTCGAAGCGGCGCGAAACCATGGGTGAATGTTGCAGCGACCCAGGTATGCACGCCCCCGCTCTGGCTCCCCCGCCCCCCTCTGGCCCTCCACATGTGCGCCGAAGGATAATGGGGGAGGACAGCGACCCGTGCGGTGCGAGTCCTCGGCGCTGCGCCGGGCCCCGGCCGTCCCTTTGTATTGACAAACAATAGGCGAAGCCCGATTTTGAACTTTTTGAACGGTTTAACGGATGTGCCTCTCGCTTAGTCCACGTTGTCGCTCATAACAGGACGAGGAAAATGAGGTGCGGCGGCTATTTGTACTCCATCCCGTTCAGAAATTGGGCACATCAATGTCCCTGTTAAAAGTGGCGTATCTTCTGAACGCTTAGGGGTATGACCATCATACAAACACCATTCGGTTTGTTTTGGAAAGGTCTTTCAAAACAACCGAAAACCAGACGGGTCAAATCCTATTTTCAGTTAATCACTATTTTGAGCGGGCCCTCCGATTTTTTGTGCGACCCTCCCGACCGACCTGAGCCAGCGGGGGGCACACACGGTGCGGCGTCCGGGCTAGGCTGGCTGCGGCAGGCCGGGCCGCGCGGGAGAGGGGAGCCTGGCTCGGTATACTTCATTTCAAAGCTGCCCTCGCGACGTCACTAAAAGTGTTCAAATCGGCCCGTGCAGAGGGTTGGCGTTTCCCATTTTGTAGCCAAGCCGTTCATCGCACAGACCGCGGGCTGGTATCGCTGGATAGAACAAGAAATTATCTAGAAGTTAATATAAGGTATTATTTTTAAGATAGATAGAAAAAAGTAATCGTTGCCCAAAGTCAAGGGCGTTTTTAGGCATACCGGAGGTGTTCAAAAAATTATTTGAGCACACCGATATTAAGATTGAACCTTTATCTACTCCCTCACGAAGTTTGAAGTCGATACCTTGAACGGTTTGGCTGTGCCGATCGCTTGTAGTAGACCCCCCCCCCCCTCCGCGAGGGGTATGTCTGGCCCGCGCCGCCAACCACAGCCTTGCAGCATACATACATGACAGATTTTGAATGCCGGAGCTGGCGGTGGGACTACGTCCATAGCCGCACACCATGCGCGAGGCTAGAAGCAGACATCACTCTTCACTTGGGGCATCTGCGGTGGAAAGGCTTGCAGCGAGGCTAGCAGGATGAAGATCGAATTCGGTATGACAAATTGGGGAGCCCATATCGGACCTCCGGGCCGAGTGTACGCGTATTAGAGGAGAGAGTTTTAAATACATTTTATAATATACAACCAAGGCCACAATGTCGCAAAGTAGATGAATAATTTTTCAATAGAAAATATAATGCAAAGGCGTTTTTTTTAATGCGTTCTATTTCCTTTAAAGCACGGAAACTAATTTTTAATCAGAGAAATGGGAGAGCCAAATTTGTGGTAGACTACATAAAATTATGATTTATTTTTTTTAAGAATTAAAATATTTAAATTAAAATATTAAATGTTTGAATTGTTCCACTTAAATACTTAAATAGCCCCATTTAAATTTTTTATTATTAAATATTGTGGTAGAGCAGAAATTGGTAGATCACAAGGGTCTATCCTAGAACGCCCTCCTCCTGGAACGCCCTCCTCAAATTTACTTAATTTTCTGTTTATATAATAAAAAAGAGTACATAACTAAACTGAACTGCTCTAATTCATTATTTAAAATAAATTTAATAAAAGACAATAAAATGATTTTTTTTATTTAAAAACACTTAAGAAACTATCATATTTTAATTGCTTAGGTTAGGTCATAAGCTAACCTAACCTAAAATAACCTAACCTAACCCTTTGATAAGGTATGTTATTTTTATTGTATTTATAACAAAAATATACATTTTCATTTTATTTTATATAATTTGTTTCAAATAATAAATTGGAGCAGTTTTTTCTTGGAGCAGCTCCTTAAAATTAAATAAAGTGGAGGAGGGCGTTCCCGGAGGGGGGCGTTTCAGTTGTTTCCCGATCACAAAGCATCACCTTATTAAATACTGAATGCCAATATTTCGGAATAAATTAAATTATAATGCGAGGACAGAAGAAAATAATTTTAACGTGTATCAAAGAAAATAAAATGATATTTTTTAAAAATACACTTCAGAAAATATCATATTTTAATTGGTTAGGTTAGGTTAGGTCCTAAGCTAACCTTACCAAAAATAACCTAACCTAACCCTCTGATAAGGTATGTTATTTTTATTGTATTTAAAGCCAAAATATACATTTTCATTTTCTTTCATATTATTTATTTTATATAATTGGAGCAGTTTTTTCTTGGAGCAGCTCCTTAAAATTAAATAAAGTGGAGGAGGGCGTTCCAGTATGGGGGCGTTTAAGTTGTTTCCCAAAAATTTTTATCTTCAAAACTGACTAGAACACACTTTTCTTTTGCCTCGGAAAACTGCACAATTTCAGGAAGGCCAAATGGATCGTGAAATCACCTCACTTTAGAAATCAAGTTATGGGAAATTTGTACAGGTTTAGACATAACAAATGACCACTCTCCGATTGTACAATTTTGTCTATACCAGCGCATCTGCCATCAAGTAAATTAACACAGCTGTCATCGAAGACAAAATCCTTGGAGTAGGAATTACTACAGAATACAATGCCTTTCCTTATGACCCTATTGTAAAAAAATATTTTATGATCAATTACCTTGACATTATTCATTCTTAGGATATCACACTCAAGCTCAGTTACCTCAGCTGAGGATTTTTTTTACCCATGGCACATACATCATCAAAATCTTTGGTACTCTTCACATATTTAAAGCCTAATAAATCATTACAAAATGAAAGTGCTGCATGGTTTACAGTGTTATTTTCGATTATCTTACTAGCAGTGAGTAAAGATGTGTATTTAATATGTACTTAATTCATTAACTATACTCTTTGTCCCTCATATGAGCCTGAGGAGAAGGCCATTGCCTGACTCGAAAAGAAACATGCTTGGGCCTTGATCAAATATTATCCTAAAAATATGTGTGCACAAATGTAAATTATAAGTTACAAACTGCAAACCATACAAGTTTTGGAATCCTGTTACAAACTTTTCCATGGCCTGTTCTCCTTCTCTGAGATCAGAGGGTGTTATCTTATAACTTAACATGATGTGAACAGCACTAACAAATTGTTTTAAATTGGTGAAATAACGGTCGGGCAAACAGTCTTCCAGGCACGGTAAAGCATAATATAGCAGCAGAGCTCTGTAGTCCTTTGCTCTGAAGTGCACTCTCTGTCGCAACCCGTGCGACTGTGGCGCCGTGCGCCTGAGGGGTAGGCCACCCATCAAGCGCCAACCCCCGGGCCAATCACGGACAGGGAAGGTCAGGCCACCTGCGCGAGAGCGGAAGCGCCGGCGGGTGAGAGAGGAGTCGAGGACGGACCGGAGAGAGAGGCGAGAGCGACGGGCGCGCGCGAGGGTAGACCTGTGGTCGACGGGGACGTGGAGTTTCGAGGCCGCCGATCACCGAGCACGAGGACGATGGTTCGCGGGTCGTTCGCGGTGCACCCCAAGTCCGCCATGTCCGGCTAAACGCCGCCGCGATGCCCCTGCACGCCGGACCTCCTTGAAGGGCACCACGGCCGTGGCCATGGACGGGCCACGCCGGCCGCCATGGGCCGCCGCCGTCGCCATGCGCCGTCCGCCATGAGGCGCCGCCATCCGCCATGAGCCGCCGTGAGCCTTCCGGCCGGCGTTGTGTCCAGCGACAAGTGAAAGTGACAGTGATTTCTTGAGCATGTGACTCATTTATTTGTGCTGTGTGTACCGTGTGTGTGTGTGTGCGCACCGGGCCGGAGAGGCGCCCTCCGTGACCCCCATTCTAATGGATTTATTTGGTGTTTGATGCAGAAAAGTGGTGAGTCGACCCCCGTTATTATATTTACCTATGGGCCCTAGGTTTCTGTTTGTTCATACACTAAATTATGGTGTACTGTTTTTGTACCCTGAATATGGTTTTTGTTCTTGCAAATGTATATTGTTTTGGTATGTAATATACCCAAATTAGAGGAAAAGTACCCCGCATTATTTAAGTATTTCTATTGACCGTTCCGTACCAAAGTTATTATCAGGGTCCATCCCCGTCAATTGTTTTAGTAGTTCTTACTGCTTAAATATTATTTCATTATAAAAAGTGTTTCATCTTACTTCTAATAACTTTGTTTTCTTTACAACTGAACATTAATTTCAATAGTACAGATATTGTGTATCAGGCTTTTACTCTTGGTCGCTTCTATGCATTGTTAATTATATGCCACCTTTCTCGACCAAAGCCTCGTATATTACCCATTCAAATAAAGTTCACTAACATGTGTCCTTTCTGGTCCCTTGTATCTTTATAGTCTTCTTACTGTTAAAAGCATTAGTTTTCACCAGATAAAACTTCTTGTAATTACCCAATTTAAAATCATAACGGTCCAAATCAAAATATTGCGGTTTTTCCTTTAATTTGTATTGTATACTTGTTAATCATAGTTTGTTTATGTTCAGCACTGACAGGCCACCCGATTACAATTTAAATCACGGTGTATGTGTATGTTAAAAATGTTGGTTCTCCCGTTGATGCTATTGTTAGTTTATACTAGTATTATTGGTTCTTGTACTTCCTCCAGCTTTGCCATATGTTTCCTCTTTTTATGAGTTTTGATTGCATCCCTGGCTCTCAGTTGTTTCTTTTAGAAAGTAGCTTGTATTTTTGCTTTGTTGTCATTAATAGTTTGATAACTATTTCAACATTCATGTATTTATGTGTTCAAATACTTAGTCTGTAATTACAACAACAAAACTAAACCAATAAACCAAAGGATGTACTTTTGTATAAACTAAAATAGTTGTCCTTAATTTCTCATCACAATTAGCTGCAAGCAACCTCCCTCTCTTTCAATTTAAAATTTATTTTTCATTTTGTATACTCTAAACTTCTGGCACGGAAAAGCTGAACCTCAGACGCTGCAACACCTTCTCACCCTCAAGATTTTTAACCCTTCCATAGTAGCAAAAGCAATGAGTATGACATCTCTCTGACAGTGCTCTGGGACCATGAGTCATGGCATGAGGAGGCTTGATTGCTTTGAGTCTTGCATTCAGAACATTCATCTGCTCACTTGTTAAAATCTGAGAATAAAGGTCAAAAAGATTGGAGGCCACTCCTTCCAAAATTGCATGTAGGTAATCAACAACCACTCCAGTTACAATATTAAAGGGACTGTAAGGAAAATCATCAAGAGGTTTGGTCAAATCCAATAATGGAGACAAACCAAGAAAACCATTAACAGAATCTTTCATGAGGTTTCCTTCCCTAAACAAATTATGAGCCTCATACATGTCTCTCACAACCTCATCTTCAGTTCTATCAGGGTACTTAAAACTTGTATCGTAATACTTCAATTTCTTGTTATCTCCAATAGTCGTATCGTTGCGATGATAACAATACAAACAGCCAAAACCACCATTAAACTGTCTCTGACACATAACTTAAGCCTTTGCAGGAGCATCCAAGGAACAATTATGAAAGACGGAACACTGAATAACTTCTCCATCTGCTTTACAATATTTGACACCATTAGTTGACAGATTATTAAGTTGCTCAAAAAAGGGTTTCAGATACAGTGACATATTTGGGGATCCCTTACCAAATCACAAACCTCCTAAAATTAAATTGTTTGGTTTGAAGCGCCGCTCTGGGGAAATTTCATTAATTATCCCAAAAATTGGCCAAAGACTGTTGTCTGTTTTTTTTGTTTGCTTTTGGCACCATCTGTATTGGTGCTTAATGTCAGAGCGTTCTTTTCAGGATCTAATGCCCCTCCAGGTACTGCACATTTCTTGTAGGTCAACCCATCAATTACATCACAAATATCATCGCTGCCTGAACTTTTATCACCAAACAATACCTTGACACCCGGCAGTATCAACGTTTCCTCAATTTGAGTTCTTAAATCAAATATAACAAAAAAATTGTTTGAGCTCAGTAATTTTACATTTTTCTGTTTATGACATTTTGGACATGGTTGAGACTTTTGATCCTTAGGAAAGCTGCAGCCCACATAGACCTCACAATTGTCACAATAATAGTGCCGAGTATAAGGAACAGTCGGGGCAAAAAGAGTTTTGAACACATGCCAAGATACATCCAAACAGTTATCACCTGACAGCGTATTGACAAACTTGATCAGATCTTCGAGGAAGGGTTGGGTGTAACAATGGCGGATTGCTAGATGGAATATCATCAATAAGACTTCCAGCTTGTTGTGGTCAGATGCATTCGAAAGTTTTGACAGATGTTTGTGCTTGTGAATGTAGGCCGTGAAATTATCTTGATCTGGAAGGTCATCAGCTTCACGAGTCTCCTGTTAAGCCTCAACTAATTAAAATAATGTTTAAATTATAAAGGAGAGAAATCAACATATTCAAGACATAACAGTTCTTGAGGCTCAGGACCTGTAGCAATCATCTCCGTATGACCTTCACTCTCAGCAACATCTCTCATAACATCCTAATAAAACAAGCTAGGCGTACGCCAGACCGAGTCGTGGCGTAACAGGCTTCGCTCAGCGCGAATCACTGTTCCGCCACACCACGCCTGGCGCACGCCTACCTTGGTCTGCCGGCGGCTGTCTTCCGACGAGCAACATCCTGCGAAGCCAACCACTCAGTAGGACGCCCTGCGGGCGTCGCTGTTTCCGCCCAGTTGCAGCCACAATCATGTTGTGGGAGCCGGACATATCTTACATTGCCTTTTTGTCATAAGCGCCCGTTAACCTTTCCTAAACTACCCTTACCTAGCTGAGCCTAACCTAGCCAGGTCCCAACTAACCTAACATAACCGAGCGTAACCGTCTCGAGTCACTGATCCGCTGCTCGACGACTCTCGAGGACGCGGTCCCTGGTATCGAGACCGGAGGCTGTATTCGTTCGCCACCCTTTGTGCAGTGCCACAAGCGCATTCCTATGACACTTAGTTCTCGAGTTTCGGTGGTCGTTACATGTGGCCCTCGAGGACGGGGTCCCTAGTCTCGAGACCAGTGGCTGTACTCGTTCACAGCCCCCCCCCCTCCCATGCCCTCTGCAGTAACGCAAAACTTATCCCTCTAAAACGCATAGCTTACTTGGTACTCGTATAACAATTTTTTTTCAATGTGGCTCTCGAGGACGGGGTGCAAGGTCTCGAGAACGGTAGGCTTGGCGTAGTGCCCTTGTTTCCCATTGCCGCCGCCCGCAAAGTCCAACGTCGAAAACTGCAAGTCAGTACCTCCTACCGTTCGAAAGATAGAAGTTGGCTCTCGAGCACGGGGTGCGTGGTCTGGAAAGCGGTTGTCCTGGTGTGGCGCCCATGTTCCCCTTTGCCGCGGCCCGCCAAGGCCAATGTTGAAAACCGCACGACGCTAGACCGTACCGTTTAAAAGATGGAAAGTGGCTCTCGAGGACGGGGTGCGTGGTCTCGAGCCCGGTGCCATTTCGAAAAGATCGCAATGATGGCCAAACCGCTACGATGGCCAGCGCTGCAAACCGCACCTCTCTAGGTGGCTCGGTTCCGCAGATATTCCCAAATATTTACTTCAAATGGACGCCATCTTGGATCTCGAGCACGGGGGATCGCGGAGGGGTTCACTATGCACAAGCCTGTATTCCTTGTCCCATTCCACGGAGGGTCGGTTCGCTAGCAAATTTCGATAGGGGCCTTCGTTTGTGCGTGAGAGGGGATAGTAGAGGGCTGCGCCCCCGCAGTCCATCTTCCCTAAAATTTATTTTTGGTATATCATACCAATTGTAAAAATTTTCTAAGAAACTACCCAAGATACGGTGTCCTAAATGTGAGGTTCACTCTGATATGCTGGTAGGAAGATATGGTTCAAATTTCAGCCTTCTACGACTAACCGTTCTCGAGAAATCGCGCGGATAGACAGACAGACACACAGACAGACAGACAAAACATTTTTGACCCAGTCGGTCCAGGGCTTCGCTATCGCTCAGCCAATTAAAGATTTAGTCACAACTGAGGATTTAAGAAACACATATAATAGTTACCAAACAATTATCAGACTGTACTTGCGATACCTCATTTTGGAAAGCTTCACCCATCTGCAGTAATTCTTGTTGTTGCGCTTCATCAATTTGAGTTTCGTCTCCAACCACAATTTCATCAGCTTCAAGTGGCGGTGAACTTTCTGATTCACAGCTTAAACCAGAAGTGGGAGTATTACCTGCCGAAGATGAATTAGGATCTGCTGCTTTGGCTGCACCTGCAAGATTCACAAACTTTTAAAAAATTGTACACCAAGTGTTACAAAGAACATAACCTCAGACTGCTAAAGTAAACTTACGTGCTTTCAGGGTGGACTAAGGGACACTAATCGAGTCATCCACTAAATATCGCTTATAGGCCGCCCTCGGTCCCCTGCGTTTCTTTTGTGGCGGTTGTTCTTCACTCATTTTGGAATGTGCTGGAAAATAAGAACATTTGTCTCACATTATATTCTGAAACAAAATTCCTGCAGGAATGTCAGGTGACAGCTCTGACACTTCAAATGCAAGGGATGTGGAACGAAAACACGTCAGGACGCCTAACGTTTGAGGTTACCCATCATAACAACCAGCAATAATGTACAATGATTACACAACATAGCACATAAACGGACATAAGAGGCCCACCGCTGGCTTCGATGAGAAGAGTTGAGAGCGTCAATCAATCCGAGATTCGAACGATCACAGCAAGAGAGTCGGGTTCGAACCCCGGATCAATCGACATAAACACCTCTCTTCTCACACGACAACTTGTCTGGCATCTAGGTCCAAATGGACATCACCCACGAACCACATTGATTACGTACCGGCAATTTGTTGGTGAATTATTCGGTCCGCACATCCCACATCCAAAATAGGGACGCGCATTCGAAAGCGATATTCGAATATCAAACATTCGATCTCACGAATATCGTGTATTCGAATGGCGTTCGATATTCGTCCGAAATATTCGAATAGTTCGAATATTCGAGATTTTTTTTTATTTATACCTTGGGGGGGGGGGGGATTAACGCAGGTATGAAGAATTCCAGTAATTGAAATAAAGCTCAGAGCAGATTTAATAATACTCATGGCCTTTGACTTTCAGGAGTTAGACACCACGAGTAATTATAACAATTATAAACAATTACAGTAGATTAAAAAGTGTCAAAGTAACAAAATAAATAAAATGGTACCGTTGCTTCTCAAACTTATCAAAATGTGAAAATGAAACACCAAAACGTGTCAAGTTTTAGAGTTACCTTTTATAAAACTCCCAGGAATAAGTTACAACGCGCTGTTCTGTCCTCGCTACGGGATTTAAGGGCGCAAATCGCGCATGCGTTACTCTGATGCAAATACCCGCCAAAACAATTCAAAACCAAAAAACAGGCGGTCTAAACACAATCTTAGTTATTACAACACGCTATTATAGTATGGTTCTGTGTTGGATGACCGGTATTTGTCCTTTCGTACGTACTCTTTTGCAAGGAGAAATGCCGGTCATCCTTAACAAACACTCTCAAAAAAATATGTTTGAATCTAGCATATTTGGGATTCGTGCCGTATGTTTCTTGAATCAAGCTTACGCATTTAAAGCAATGCTTGAATCAAGCATGGAGCTAAATACGTAAGCTTGATTCAAGAAACATACGGCGAGAATCTCAAATATGCTAAATTCAAACTTTTTTTTTAGTGCAAAATCATATTATATTAGCGCGCTTAAATAACCAAGATTGTGTATCCCCCTTGTCCTTTCCGTTTTGAACAGTTCAAGAGTAATGCATGTACGATTCGCTGACGGTGTGCGAGTCTCACCGCTGCCAACTGAAGCATGCCGTGCGGCTGCTCTGCTGGCAGTGGCAGTCATTCGCTCGCCGTTTCGGCGCCCGTTCACCCGATTCATGCGCCGTTTTCTCTCGGAAAAGTAATTTTCTTCGAATATTCGACGTAAATATTCGAATTCTCGAATAACTCGACCCGTTGCAGTTCGAACTCGAATGTTCGAAACCGAGTATTCGAATATATTCGATGTTCGAGTTCGAATATACCATCCCCAATCCAAAAACCACGACAATCTAGCAGCCTCTCGCGCGCGCTCGCGGTTGCGGCAGTGTGGAAGAGGTAGTGGTAGTAGCGCAGTTCAATGCTACCAACTGCATCCGGACAAACTGTAGCCTGCCAGACGATGTTGATTAGAAACAGGGCTCAACGGAGCGACAAAATAATTTTTCTGTCTTACATTTCAAAGTTATGATGAGTACCCGTTTGCACACGACTCGTTAATTTTCGGGTTCGGAGTTTTCATTCTAACCATCATCAACATAGTGCCAACATGAAAACAAAAGTGGCGCGGCCTGTACTACGCTGGTGGGGCTGGTGTTCCTTATGTTGTACTATTTCGAATTATTTCCGTTAACGACCGTTAAACCTTTAAGAACCGTCCGGGCTATCTGTGGGCGGTAATTTCACTTGGAATGCAACGCGATTTTCTCTTGTGATTTAACGGTTTACAAATTTACGGCACTAGCTTACAATTCTGATCTGAGTGGCCCTGACCAAGGTAAGTGTTTGTTTGCAAGAGCGCGCCTTTACGCCTGAGCTTGCGGCTGTGCCGTGTTGAATTCATGGGCAGCTGCCTACTCATCAAACTGAACTTTGTATTATGAATGTTATTTGTTCTCCCGCATTGCGGTTCAGCAACATGGCTGTTGCACAAACGCCGCACGCTTTCATTGCATAGAGGAAGATAACATCAGAGAGAAGGTTCCCCTTTCATTCATCCGACAATTTCCCATGACTTGGCGTAAGAGTGGATCGGACAAAGCCTACGAATTCAAAACATTTTGGAGCCCAACGAAGGTGATACACCGGAGCGGATGCTGAAATGTGTTGCTACTATCCCAACGTACGAGTCTGGTACTGGTCGGGATAATGCTGGCTATCATCGCGCCATCGTTTTGATGGTTAAAGGTGAGAGTTCAGTGTACCACACGCTGCCACCTGTCGCTTGTTCGTTTGCCTCTACTCCCAAACCGCACCCATGGCATTTGTTCGTTGAGCAGACTTTGATTTCTCGGAATGTGTATTTCTAACCTACTAAGCTTTAACGGTTTTCATCGAACCCTCGCAGCCATGTCATAAATGTGGCTATGTGTTTCACAACGTGTACCATAGGCAATAAAGAAATATCTGCATCCTTCCTTTTGGGTTACATTTAGAGTGTGACATCTACTGCAAGTCATTGTGTCATGCTGTTAACTAATGAAGCAGGCCTATCTTAAGTTAACTCAGTATGAACCTAGCGGGATTATTTCATTGATTTGTGTCCGTATCTTTACGTTTCAGAGTCGCTGAATGATCTGGATAAGTTCTTCGGAGCAAAGAGGATCCCTGTTTCGCTGCAGACATTCACATCTTTTGAGAATCCTGCAAGAGCTGAAAGTGCCATGTGTGAAATGGGAGCAAGCCAAGGTCCCAGCAAGTAGGAAGAAAGATACTGAAGCATCTGGTATTGGTAGGTTTGCATTAGGCAACGGATGTTGTCTGAAGAATTGTCTTTGTTTGATTGATCACCCTTGTTTCAGAAAAAGGGGGCGAAGAAGAAAAAGAGTAAGTCAAAGGGAATCAATTTTGCTGCTACAGTTCACAATGCTGGAGATCTCTCTGAAACCATTGCGAGGCGCTTTAGGTTGAAAGGTGATTATGTCTCTGATCAATCCATTATTGTAAGCAAAACCATCCTTTCATCAATGTTCTTATTTACAGGCAGTGGTGATAGTTCTGGTGAGGACACTTCTGATGGTGACTCAAATAAGAAGGATGACTCCGTAGCCAATCTGTTGCCTACCTCCACACCACTTTCAAGGTATACTTCACACAATTGTGACACAATGGAAAAGACTGAGGGGAAAAGATATATGGCAGGTAAATTAACTCACGTATCCAGAATGAAGTTGTTTTATTTTCTGAAAAGCATCAACTTTTAATTAAGTGTGCATCACAATTTTTAATTCCCAGACAGTGAAGGTTATTATGACACCGATGATGATGATGACTTGAATGAGAAGGGTGAGGTTGCAGCTGACTCCGTAGACAATCTGTTGCCCACCCCCATACCACTGCTTCAGTGTACTTCTAAAGATGACAATATGGCGGAGACTGAGGGGAAAAGATGTGTAACGGGTAAATTAATTTGCATTTTCATAGTGATGAGGGTATTTCCTTATCCTGGAAAGTACGCACTTTCAATGTAATGTGCGACCTATTTATTTGGTAAAAAAATGTGTTGCAGGTTTATCTGATGATAGAAATTCAAGTGAGGAGGAGGATCACGCTGACTCCAGTAAGCCAAGCAATATGTTGCCTCTGTATAACCCTCTAGCCTTACAATCGGTACACCATTTAAAACTTCTCTCGGTTTTACAGACTCTGTTGTTAAGATGTCAACTTCTCCCAGTCATGGAGGGCATTCGTTTTGCATAACTCAAGGTGTTAAGAGGAAACTCTACGCTGCTGGGGAGTTGAATTGCATCACTTCTGGTAATGTATTTGTTTCCTAATTTAATACCACTCACATTATCCAAATGAAATGACGATCTTAGATTTCAAACTTGTTTTCTTTTACAGGTGAAGAAACTTCAAGCAGTAAGAATATTGATTCCTCTCATTCTTTCAATCATTTATAAGAGTTTTAAGTTTGTTGTACTTCTTATACATTCCACTCCCCAGTCTAATAAAGTTCATGTGTAATGTATTCATGCTTTCTCTGTTTTCTTTTCTGCCTTTCAGGTTCATCCTCATCCTGTTTTACAATGTCCCTCACAAAAAAAGAAGGGCACAAAGAGGAAATATGGAAATGCACCAGATACTGATTCAAGTGATGAAAATTCTGTGTTGCATAATGGAGAGGGGTTAGACCCTGACTTTACTCCAAGGAAGTACCGTCGCATACAAGAAGACTTAGAGCTAGAGAAACAATCGGTAAAGAGAGTCCTTGATTTGAACCTGAAGCTTGAAACTAAACTCAATAATGCTGAGGAAGAAGTAGAGAAGATCAAAACGCCTTCTCAAAAGAAAGTGGAGCAGATGCAAGCCAAATGAACACAACTAGAAAAAGAGCTGAAGCGACTTAGGAAAAAATATTCTGGTTGGTTTCTAAAATCTTTACCATTTGTGCTCTCTAGTTTCACAGTATTTCACAGTTAATATTAATGTTTCATTTTTTTTTCAGGTACTGTCAGCTGTACCTCCGCTCCGACTCAAGCCAAAGAGCCTGCTCTGAAGACCAATAAGGCCTCATCAGTAGTCCTGATGTTGGAACTGTCTTACCACTGGTTCCAAGCTCTGTTCTTAAGACTACTCCCACACCGTCCTCCACCCCTGTTGTGAGGACCTCCTCAACACTAGTTTCAAGTTGTGCCCTAACTAAAAGCAATATCTCGCCCACATCTGATGTGAGATCTCCTGTAGAACAACCCATTCCTGCGGACCTCGATGACTGGAGTGGTGAGTCTCTGTTTTTAAACCTTTGTTCTTTACTTTAACTGACATCTTATTGCTGTGTACTAAAAGTCGTTTGTCTCTTTCTTACATATTTAGCCTCTGACCACTGTGAGGTAGAAATGTCTGATAAGGATGATGTGGGCCAGCAGTCCAAATTATATGACTCAGAATCAGATAATGAAAATGCAAGGGCAACAGAAAGTGATCAGTTTCATCATTCCTTTGTCACTTCAGAGTTTATAATAATCTAACAGTTTATCTATCTCTTTTGTTGGAATTGCAGAATGAGATTGTTGAGCCGCTTATTAAATTAGGCATATGTATATCGGCAAAAAGATTGGAGGCAATTTCAAGTATACCCAGGGGGGAGAAAGCTGGCAGCAGATCGTTTAAAGATCTCCTGATGATTACCTTTGGCCCAGAAGTGCTGGCGTCCAGCTCCAAAGATGGGACGGCGAGAAGAGGTCGCAAGAGCAAAGTGACAGCAAATCAAGGAAACCAGATCTTGACAAAGCAAAGCTTGCAGCCGTTAGAGGTATGTGGATTTGCAGGACAGTTCCTGCAATTTAGATGAATAATAATGGATCATGCATGGATCATGGATCATGCAAGGAGAAGTTAGCAAAATATTCAGTAGAGCCAGCTCTAAACCTTTTTAAGTCTACTTTCATAGGCTGCGAAATATTGTTTCAAATTTTCTTTGTCCTATGGGCCAGCAGAAGCCTCCCCACCCTCTCCTTTGCCTTATAAATGCTGTTATTTGTGTGTTGATAAATAGCTTTCATGAAAGAGGCGTAATATATGCCGAAACCAAGTTAGACCATGTCTTAGAACCAAATACCGATGGTCTTGTTAAAAATTTTGGTCATTTGAGAGATGAAGGTTGATCTGTTGTGATTCGTGGTGAGCGAAGCCTGTTACGCCACTACGCGGTGTGGCGTACGCCTACCTTGTATCATAGGGTTGCCAGTGCAAGGTGAGAACGGCGTGCGCTGACACTACCAAGTCAAACACGGGTGCAGGGAAGGGGGCCGTCGTTTTGCTCGAAAACGATCTGGGGAAAATTTTAGTTTATCTGGCGTACCGCCATCATGAACTGGAAATTATTCCCAAACACTCGTCGAAAAGTCGTCCTTCCCTTATCTAGGCGCCGTGTGCAAAGAATTTAAACAGCCATGGCCAAATATCAACTGTAATAACTTTAGGCCAACTACTGAGGACCCAGGACAAGATGTACTAACCCAAAATATGACGGACAAAATTCTTGTCTTCTTAAGGGGAATTCTTCAGGCGCGTGTCTTCCACATCTATAACATATTGCCACTAATACATGGAATCAAGTTTATCTTTTAATTTCATTGCAGAAGAAAATGATAGGCTGTGATTATCGATATCTAGTTGAGCTAGTTATCATATACGTAGGTGGTGTTCCCCCACTCAGCCCAATGGCATTTATTTTCACCCACCAATCGCGCTAAGCTCGGCAAGATTTATAGGAAGGGTTACTTATTCACTAGCTATTGAAATGTTTGGTGCAACAGGTATCGATGAAAAAATACTCGCGTTCAACCGATGCACTGATGCGTCCATACGGAATCATGGTTTGCTTTTTACAGGCAAATTTTCCGTCTATCAGCAGACGTTTAAATCTCTTCGAGATATGAACACCTTTATTGGCTGAGCGATAGCGAAGCCCTTACCCGATTAGGGCAAATATGTTCAGTCTGTCTGCCTGTTTGTTTGTCAGCGCCATTTCTCGAGAACGGTTAAACGAAGAAAGCTCAAATTTGGACGAAAAAATTCAGTTTTTGAATTGTTTAAAACTTAATTACATTTTTTCTTTTGTTTCTGAAAACAAAAATGCCGTTTAGTCAATTCTAAGATTATGTGCAACTTGATTTCCCTTTCCCCTTTGAGTGTTTGTTTTCTCTGTCATATTATCAATAGTACATTTATTTTGTGTTTCGACTTCATTGCAGCTATGCAAGGATGGGGAAAGAATTCAGACAGGTCTGAAAAGACATTTAGATGCTTGGAATGAGTGTGTTCCATTCTTGTTGTCAGAGATACGGGCTGAAAACTCTTCATTCATTTGTTCAGATCAATACAATGGTATGTTTTTAACTATTTGTGGGACTAATGACGCCTAAGTTACCTCTGGTGCTCTAATAGCAGCATCCTTTATTTTCAGATTTACAGTTCCTGTCCATTCTACTGGAACTGCCGTCTTTGTGGCGTGTTCGTAATGTCCCAAAATCTTAAGCTGCTTCGAAGAAGGACAAAACTTGGCGGCCATCGAAACAAGAGATAAAAGACTCTCATTGTCTTTATGTCCCGGTAAGTTTTCAATCATCATTTTTTTGTGCTGTCTTGTTGCCGCTAGTAAGCGGTGTAATATTTTGTTGTCATTTTCTCTGTTATAGAATGTTGCTGCAATTCAGGAGAAGCTCTGTACGAGGAAGGCAACCTTGCTTAAATATAAGTACCCACTTCAGCCATTGGCAGTTGTTGTTGGGAACTCTGAAAATCTTCATCAGTCGTTTATTATTCTGGATGACTTCAGATGGGAAGTTGATTCGCCCATAGCTGCAGTCTTCGGTGTTATGAAGATGTGCATTGGTTTAAATGCTAGTTATCCTGTAGAATCTAGACAAATTTGGTTATTTCTTCAGCTAGTGCTGTTTAAGTTTACTACCCCTCTAGACTATTGTTAGGCTTGGGCAGGTTAGGACTGGTTGAGTAGCCATAATAACGAAAGGGCGATGCAAGATACGTTCGGAAGTTACAACATCAGCGCGGTTGCGACCGCAGGGAAAGAGTAACGCCCGCAGGGCGTCCTACCGTCTGGCCCCGCAGGGTGCTACTCGTCAGGTGTGACAGCCGCCGGCAGGCCAAGGTAGGCGTATTGTTTGTATGAAGGGCGAGTTGAAAGAAAAGTACTTAAAACATTTTGGTATGTTGGCAGTGGCAACTAACATTTTACTATAAAAATCAATGTTTTAGAGTGATTTGGAGTTTGCTGGAATACTTCTATTTAAGTATGGGTGGTTGGCGGGACCCAATGTGCAGGAACTGTCGTGGTGAGTCCTGGGTAGGCAGGCATGGAGTAGAAACACTTGCTGATCTAAAACTTGCACACAAACACAGGATTTACAAGGCTTTTGCATTTTTAGTGGTTCTTCAGAGATTGGCGCGCACCCGTATCCCTCTTCCCCTGCGGGACCCATTGTGGGGCCGGTGGCCGGGCCGCGTACTACCCACCCGTACATTACTTTTCACGACCTTACGCCACCGGACCGCGTTGTGTCGTAACAGGTTTCGCTCATCGCGAATCACTGTTCCACCACTGAACGCCATCGTTCGGCCGTGAGAGGGGAAAGTAGAAGGCTGCGCCTCTCCAGTCCATCCTTTCAGTTAACTTACAATCATTCTCAAATATATAAGAATTACCTAAGACACTAGGTACTTAAAATACGGTACCCCAAATGTGAGGTTGACTCCGGTATGCTCCTAGAACGATGTGATTCAAATATCAGCATTCTACGACTAAATGTTCTCGAGGAATCACGCGGACATTTCTACAAATGTTCTAAATTACCAAAAAAAATTGGTCAAATAGAGGGCCACCCGTATCCCTCTTTCCCTCCGCGACCCAGTCTGGGGCCGGGCCGCGTACTACCAACCCGTACACTACTTTTCACAACCTTTGGTCACCAAGCAGACCATCTGGGCTGTCAGAAACCACGCATCAAGCTGAGACAAAAGAAATCGTACAATTTAAACCAAAAGAACAAGAGAGCGCACATGCGGGGCGTATATTGACCTGGCGACACTGTAACCATTGCATTTTATGTTGCTGATAGCCATCTGACCCAGACATACCCACCCCGACACTTCAGAATGTGACGGGGGGCCCAAATTCATCAACAAGTACGAAAACTCCGCTTTTCTTGCATAAAACGTCCGGTAGAGTCATAGAGGAGTCGTCCTATCGCGAAACCGAGGTCATTTCTGGATTCAGCATTAACAAGCTGGCACGAGCAAGAAATCGGCCACGAAAAATATCGTGGCCACGAATTCTGCTCTTGCCGGATCGACTACCCATGGCTAGAAAGTAAAGGCGACGCAAAAGCTGATAAAATGCCACCAACAAATGCTCACTAGTGTCAGGTTTGTAACAAAATTCCCTGAATCGTTTTAACAAGTCAAATATGCTCTCAGACTTATCTGTAGATGTCAAAAATCCAACGACACACCCCAGACAGTCAGACAAAAATTCCTGGACCCTTAAAATAGTGACAAGAACTCAAAGATCTCTCAAATGTGTGACAAAAATTCAAAGACCCTCAAAACATTGTAAAAAAAAATAATTCAAAGACCCTTTGAACAGTGTGACAAAAATTACTGGACCCCCTAAACGGAGTGACAAAAATTCAAAGATTTGTTTTAAAGTGTAACACAAATTCCTAGTCCCTCAAAACAGTGTGACAAAAATTCAAAGAAACTCTAAACAGTTTGACGAAAATTCAATGACCCTTTTAACAGTGACAAAAATTTTATGACTTTTAAAACAGTGTGACAAATATTCCAAGACCCTTTTAAAAGTGTGACAAAAAGTTAATGACCCTTTTAAAAATGTGGCAAAAATTCCTAGACCCTTTTAACAGTGTGACAAAAATTCAAAAACCCTATTAACAGTGTAACAATAATTCGTGGACCCTTTAAACAGTTTGACGATAATCCAAAGACCCTCTAAACAGTGTAACAAAAATTCTAAAATTCGTTCAATGCTGACAAAATTCCTAGGCGCTTAATATAGTGTGACAAAAATTCAAAGACCCTCTTAACAGTTTGACAAAAATTTAATGACCCTTTTAACAGTGTGACAAAAAAAGAGGGGGCAGGAATTTTCGTCACACTGTTAAAACGGCCATTAAATTAGTGTGACACTGTAAAGAGGGTCATCAAAATTTTGTCGGACTCTTGAATGGGTCATCAAATTTTTGTCACACTGTTCAAAGGTTATTGAGGTTTTGTCACACTGTTAAGAGTGTCTTTGGATTATTGTCACACTGCTCGGAGGGTCCAGGACCCGCGGCGGAGTGCGCCTTGCAGGTGCACCAAACTTAGTGGCCACCCCTTACTTAACAAATTAAACAATTCTTATACAACAGAAACGCGACAAACTTTGAAAATTGCACCCACCACCTGTTTTCTTACTCCACAAAAGAAGTCTACCTTTCAAATTTGAACTTCCTCCGTCAACGATAAGTCTGCGCACACACGTCCGCCCGAACGAACAGTCGTCATCAGACTATTAGCTCGGCTCCTGCCCGTTTCTACCGAAACGTGTCGGGACGGGCTAAAAAAACGAAACTTTCGTGTGCTTTCCAAAAGGTGAAATCAAAAAGTCGTCTAGTACGACGCACCCCCGGATCTGCTGTACACACAATTGGGTCGCGCGGATACATTACATTTTCTAATGGGATTTTGTAACATTATGGTGTACGAAAGGGTTGAGCCAAATGGTTTATTAATAGGGCTAGTCTTACAAACACACAAGTACAAGACGTGACGATAGACCAATCACCATTAACTAACACGCAACCCGCGTCCCGAACCAAAACAGAAGGATCGAGAAAATAGTCGGAGACAGGGCTGCTGATGTCGCGGAGGCCACGAGGGGCACCGTCCTCGTCTCAGCGAACTGAATGAAGAAACTTGAAGAATCCTTGAGGGTTCTGTTTAACGTCTTTCCCTCGTAGTCCACATGAACGAGGCCGAACGGACGGCTGCAAGCACATCGCCCTACTGGTTAGAAGAAGATGAAGATTCCTAGACTATTTTCGGAGTTCAAACATCAATCCGGATTATATAGAATGGTGAACCACATGGTCCTGAATTGTACACATAATTACTGATTGCAAGTGATGGCCATTGCAATTGTCATTTAATTCTAATTTCGTGTTAATTGGGCATACATTGCATATTTAGTCGTGGGAGAGGACCAGGATTCAACGAAATGTTTAGGTTGTGATATTGTTAAGAGGCGCCCCTGCGCCTCCGCTGGCCGTCTCCTGTACACTAGCCGCTGTGATGAATAAATCCTGTGTCCTGATAGTCTTTCATTCTGCCATACCCGCATCATGAAAATATTATTACTTGTGGTGGCAACCACGCAAGGTTAGAGTGTCCCAAAAAACCAAAAAGTGTGAAAAGTCATGGGGCGAGATCGAATCCGGATGCTCCGACCAATTCCAAGGTATGAGAAATTTTTTTCGATTTTCTTTTGATCACCGGAAGGGGTCGCGCAGGGCACCGGAAGTTCCGGTTTCCGGTGGGACCAGATAGGCCCGGCTAGGTCCCTGTAGACTTCATTTCTCAAAAATTTGCATAGAATCAAAGTTGCTGGAAATGAAAAACTACTTCGAAATATGTTTTCAAGTTTTCAAAAATAAAAAAAAAACGATTGCCTACCTTTTAGGGGCAAAAGTAATTTTTCCCTATTTTTTCCGAAAAAAATATTAATCAAACCAGTTTTTTATTTTAAACAACTTTTCTTCTATATTTTTTTTGACAAACAAAGTCTAGTGCCCTAAACAGCGTCGCAAGTGCTGCGACCGACGTGTTAGGACTTGCGCGTGACCGGCCGTTACCCCTTTTCCTATTCCGCTCCAAACCATGTCCGGTTTTGTTGGACAAGTTCCGACTTGTCTCGATGGCGCGAAACTTTGTGCGTTTTCGGTTTGGCGGTAGCACTAAACATGTATGGACATGTTTCGAGGCGTAGCACTGCGACTGCCTGAGATACAAGTTTCGCCGTTTCGCGTGGTTTCCGTTAGTTCCGTCAAGTTGCCGCGTGTCGCGTCGCGTGTTGTTGCGTTCGTTCGACTGTGTTTCGTCGTGCAACATGCCGCCCGTGACGGATCGGCGACTACCTAAGGCAGCCAGCACTCAAACCTCCTCAGCAGTCTGGTTGATCGGCTGTGGGACTCCAGAGGTAAGCGGCGACAACCGTCTGCCAACACTTCGCGAGGTTCGGCAACATGTGTTGTTTCTTCACGGGTCTGGCAATGGCAGAAGTGAAAATGTTCGTGAAGCATGCCGTCACGCAGTAGAGAAGCTCATGCCCATTTGGATAAAAGGTGGTGTTCCCACAGTGTGCGCAACCAGACTGCATTTGGTGTGCTAATATCATATAATTTATCTAAACTCACTATGAATCTTTCTCTTTCAGCAGTTCTGGGCCGCGCTTTTGATATTTTGAGTGTGACCCATGTATTGTAAGCCGTGATGAGATTGTCAGCTGCGTCCTTCACGCACACTGTGGGAACACCACCTTTTATCCAAATGGGCATGAGCTTCTCTACTGCGTGACGGCATGCTTCACGAACATTTTCACTTCTGCCATTGCCCCCCGAAACAACACATGTTGCCGAACCTCGCGAAGTGTTGGCAGACGGTTGTCGCCGCACGAGTGTGAATGTGGCCACAACTTTGTGGCCACAACCGGTTCAGCCTAAACCGGACAGTGTATAGGTACAGTTCGTTCGCCACACGGGTCGACAGCGGCATGCAGAAGCACGGGCAAGCGTGCAACAAGCCTCCGAGGCCCCCTGTGGGGATGTACTGGTCCAAGCCTATGTCCGGCGAGTCTGCCTACCTTCCAGGGGCAGAATCACAAATATCGCGCATACCGGGCCCCCACGGCCCCCCAAGGGTCCCCGTCGAAGCCGACCGATGTCCGGCGGGTTTGCATACCTTCTAGGGGCAGAGTCACTAATACCGCTCACACTAGGCCCCCACGGCCCCCCATGGGTGCCCCTCGATGCCGACCGATGTCTGGCGGGTTTGCCTACCTTCCAGGGACAGAATCACAAATATCGCACATACCGGGCCCCCACGGCCCCCCATGGGTTCCCCTCGATGCCGACCGATGTCCGGCGGGTTTGCCTACCTTCCAGGGCAGAATCACAAATACCACGCACACAGGGCCCCCATGGCTCCCTGTCAATGCCGACCGATGCCCGGCGGGTTTGCTTACCTTCCAGGGGCAGAATCACAAATACCGCTCATAGCAGGCCCCCATGGCTTCCCATGGGTCCCTGTCAATGCCGACCGACGTCCGGCGGGTTCGCCTACCTTCCAGGGGCAGAATCACAAATACCGCGCACACAGGGCCCCCATGGGTCCCCGTCGATGCGGACCAGTGTCCAGCAGGGTTGCCTACCTTCCAGGGGCAGAAGCACATGAACGGCGCGAATCGGACCCCAACGGCCCCCCAACAGGTCCCCGTCGATGCGGGCCAATGTCCGGCTGCCTACCTTCTAACGCAGAATCACAAGAACCGCTTATACCTGGCCCTTATGGCTCCCCACAGCTCCCCGTCGATGCGGACCGCCGTCCGGCAGGTTTGCCTACCTTCGAGGAGAAGTTTGAGTACCGACACTGTCAACCTCCGGGAACATTAATGTCACCTACCCCTGAAGTTGCAGATGTACGCGAATAACGAGACCGTCCCGCTGAGTGCGCCACATTCAGGCGAGGTGACAAAAATCTTGCCGAGTGAATTTTCGACTTTTCTCGCCATTATTCGTCGGTTTGGTGGTCCGACTACGTGCTGTGCGAGAACTGACACTGTCAACCTCCGGGAACATTTATGTCACCTACCCCTGAAGTTGCAGATGTACGCGAATAACGAGACCGTTCCGCTGAGTGCGCCACATTCAGGCGAGGTGACAAAAATCTTGCCGAGTGAAATTATGACTTTTCTCACCGATTTCCGTCGGTTCCGTGGTCTGACTTCCTGGTGTGCGAGTACCGACAGTGTAAACCTCCGGGAACATTTATGTCACCTACCCCTGAAGTTGCAGATGTACGCGAACAACAAGACCGTTCCGCTGAGTGCGCCACATTCAGGTGAGGTGACAAAAATCTTGCCGAGTGAATTTTCGACTTTTCTCGCCATTATTCGTCGGTTTGGTGGTCCGACTACGTGCTGTGCGAGAACTGACACTGTCAACCTCCGGGAACATTTATGTCACCTACCCCTGAAGTTGCAGAAGTACCCATATTACGAGACCGTTTTGCTCAGTGCGGCACTTTCAGGCGAGGTGACAAAAATCTTGCCGAGTGAATTTTTGACTTTTTGCATCGTTTTCTGTTGGTTCGGTGGTCCGACTACGTGCTGTGCAAGTACCGACACTGTCAACCTCCGGGAACATTTATGTCACCTACCCCTGAAGTTGCAGATGTACGCGAACAACAAGACCGTTCCGCTGAGTGCGCCACATTCAGGTGAGGTGACAAAAATCTTGCCGAGTGAATTTTCGACTTTTCTCGCCATTATTCGTCGGTTTGGTGGTCCGACTACGTGCTGTGCGAGAACTGACACTGTCAACCTCCGGGAACATTTATGTCACCTACCCCTGAAGTTGCAGAAGTACCCATATTACGAGACCGTTTTGCTCAGTGCGGCACTTTCAGGCGAGGTGACAAAAATCTTGCCGAGTGAATTTTTGACTTTTTGCATCGTTTTCTGTTGGTTCGGTGGTCCGACTACGTGCTGTGCAAGTACCGACACTGTCAACCTCCGGGAACATTTATGTCACCCACCCCTGAAGTTGCAGAAGTACCCATATAACGAGACCATTCCGCTCAGTGCGGCACATTCAGGCGAGGTGACAAAAATCTTGCCGAGTGAATTTTCGACTTTTCTCGCCATTATTCGTCGGTTCGGTGGTCCGACTACGTGCTGTGCGAGAACTGACACTGTCAACCTCCGGGAACATTTATGTCACCTACCCCTGAAGTTGCAGAAGTACCCATATTACGAGACCGTTCCGCTCAGTGCGGCACATTCAGGCGAGGTGACAAAAATCTTGCCGAGTGAATTTTCGCCTTTTCTCGCCATTTATCGTCGGTTCGGTGGTCCGACCACGTGCTGTGCGAGAACTGACACTGTCAACCTCCTGGAACATTTATGTCACCTACCCCTGAAGTTGCAGAAGTACCCATATTACGAGACCGCTGCGCTCAGTGCGGCACATTCAGGCGGGGTGACAAAAATCTTGCCGAGTGGAATTTTGACTTTTCTCACCGATTTCCATCGGTTCCGTGGTCTGACTCCCTGGTGTGCGAGTACCGACAGTGTCAACCTCCGGGAACATTTATGACACCTACCCCTGAAGTTGCAGAAGAACGGGAATTACTAGACCGTTTCGCTCAGTGCGGCACTTTCAGGCGAGGTGACAAAAATCTTGCCGAGTGAATTTTCGACTTTTCTCGCCATTATTCGTCGGTTTGGTGGTCCGACTACGTGCTGTGCGAGAACTGACACTGTCAACCTCCGGGAACATTTATGTCACCTACCCCTGCAGTTGCAGATGTACGCGAATCACGAGACCGTTTCGCTCAGTGCGGCACTTTCAGGCGAGGTGACAAAAATCTTGCCGAGTGAATTTTCGACTTTTCTCGCCATTATTCGTCGGTTTGGTGGTCCGACTACGTGCTGTGCGAGAACTGACACTGTCAACCTCCGGGAACATTTATGTCACCTACCCCTGCAGTTGCAGATGTACGCGAATCACGAGACCGTTTCGCTCAGTGCGGCACATTCGGGCGAGGTAACAAAAATCTTGCCGAGTGAATTTTCGACTTTTCTCGCCATTATTCGTCAGTTCGGTGGTCCGACTACGTGCTGTGCGAGAACTTACACTGTCAACCTCCGGGAACATTTATGTCACCTACCCCTGAAGTTGCAGAAGTGCCCATATTACGGGACCGTTCCGCTGAGTGCGCAACATTCAGGCGAGGTGACAAAAATCTTGCCGACTGAATTTTTGACTTTTCGCACCGTTTTCTGTTGGTTCGGTGGTCTGACTACGTGCTGTGCGAGAACTGACACTGGCAACCTCCGGGAACATTTATGTTACCTACCCCTGAAGTTGCAGATGTACGCGAATAACAAGACCGTTCCGCTCGGTGCGGCACATTCAGGCGAGGTAGCGAAAATCTTGCCGAGTGAATTTTCGACTTTTCGCACCGTTTTCTGTTGGTTCGGTGGTCCGACTACGTGCTGTGCGAGAACTGACACTGGCAACCTCCGGGAACATTTATGTTACCTACCCCTGAAGTTGCAGATGTACGCGAATAACAAGACCGTTCCGCTCGGTGCGGCACATTCAGGCGAGGTAGCGAAAATCTTGCCGAGTGAATTTTCGACTTTTCGCACCGTTTTCTGTTGGTTCGGTGGTCCGACAACGTGCTGTGCGAGAACTGACACTGTCAACCTCCGGGAACATTTATGTCACCTATCCCTGAAGTTGCAGAAGTACCCAAATCACGAGACCGTTTCGCTCAGTGCGGCACATTCAGGCGAGGTGACAAAAATCTTGCCGAGTGAATTTTCGATTTTTCTCGCCATTATTTGTCGGTTCGGTGGTCCGACTACGTGCTGTGCGAGAACTGACACTGTCAACCTCCTGGAACATATATGTCACCTACCCCTGAAGTTGCAAATGTACGCGAATCACGAGACCGTTTTGCTCAGTGCGGCACATTCAGGCGAGGTGACAAAAATCTTGCCGAGCGAATTTTCGACCTTGCTCGCCATTATTCGTCGGTTCCGTGGTCTGACTCCATGGTGTGCGAGTACCGACAGTGTCAACATCCGGGAACATTTATGACACCTACCCCTGAAGTTGCAGAAGAACGGGAATTACTAGACCGTTTCGCTCAATGCGGCACATTCAGGCGTAATTTGGATACTCCTGCAACTTCAGGGGTAGGTGACATAAATGTTCCCGGAGGTTGACAGTGTCAGTTATCGTACAGCACGTAGTCGGACCACCGAACCTACAGAAAACGGCGAGAAAAAACGAAATTTCACACGGCAATTTTTCTTTCACCTCGCCTGGATGTGCCGCACTGAGCGAAACTGTCTCGTAATTTGGGTATTTCTGCAACCTTAGGGGTAGGTGACATAAATGTCCCCGGAGGTTGACAGTGACGGCACTTGCACAGCACCTTGTCGGACAACCGAACCAACAGAAAACGGTAAGGAAAGTCGAAAATTCACTCGGTTAGATTTTTGTCACCTTGCCTGAATGTGCCGCACTGAGCGCAGCGGTCTTGTAACATGCGTACCTCTGCAACTTCAGGGGTAGGTGACATAAATGTTCCCGGAGGTTGACAGTGTCGGTACTTGCACAGCACGTAGTAGGACCATCGAACCAACAGAAAACGATGCAAAGAGTCAAAAATTCACTTGGCAAGATTTTTGTCACCTCGCCTGAACGTGCCGCACTGAGCAAAACGGACTCGTGATATGGGTACTTCTGCAACTTCAGGGGTAGGTGACATATATGTTCCAGGAGGTTGACAGTGTCAGTTCTCGCACAGCACGTAGTCGGACCACCGAACCGACAAATAATGGCGAGAAAAATCGAAAATTCACTCGGCAAGATTTTTGTCACCTCGCCTGAATGTGCCGCACTGAGCGAAACGGTCTCGTGATTTGGGTACTTCTGCAACTTCAGGGATAGGTGACATAAATGTTCCCGGAGGTTGACAGTGTCAGTTCTCGCACAGCACGTTGTCGGACCACCGAACCAACAGAAAACGGTGCGAAAAGTCGAAAATTCACTCGGCAAGATTTTCGCTACCTCGCCTGAATGTGCCGCACCGAGCGGAACGGTCTTGTTATTCGCGTACATCTGCAACTTCAGGGGTAGGTAACATAAATGTTCCCGGAGGTTGCCAGTGTCAGTTCTCGCACAGCACGTAGTCGGACCACCGAACCAACAGAAAACGGTGCGAAAAGTCGAAAATTCACTCGGCAAGATTTTCGCTACCTCGCCTGAATGTGCCGCAGCGAGCGGAACGGTCTTGTTATTCGCGTACATCTGCAACTTCAGGGGTAGGTAACATAAATGTTCCCGGAGGTTGCCAGTGTCAGTTCTCGCACAGCACGTAGTCGGACCACCGAACCAACAGAAAACGGTGCGAAAAGTCGAAAATTCACTCGGCAAGATTTTCGCTACCTCGCCTGAATGTGCCGCACCGAGCGGAACGGTCTTGTTATTCGCGTACATCTGCAACTTCAGGGGTAGGTAACATAAATGTTCCCGGAGGTTGCCAGTGTCAGTTCTCGCACAGCACGTAGTCAGACCACCGAACCAACAGAAAACGGTGCGAAAAGTCAAAAATTCAGTCGGCAAGATTTTTGTCACCTCGCCTGAATGTTGCGCACTCAGCGGAACGGTCCCGTAATATGGGCACTTCTGCAACTTCAGGGGTAGGTGACATAAATGTTCCCGGAGGTTGACAGTGTCAGTTCTCGCACAGCACGTAGTCGGACCACCGAACTGACGAATAATGGCGAGAAAAGTCGAAAATTCACTCGGCAAGATTTTTGTTACCTCGCCCGAATGTGCCGCACTGAGCGAAACGGTCTCGTGATTCGCGTACATCTGCAACTGCAGGGGTAGGTGACATAAATGTTCCCGGAGGTTGACAGTGTCAGTTCTCGCACAGCACGTAGTCGGACCACCGAACCGACGGATAATGGCGAGAAAAGTCAAAAATTCACTCGGCAAGATTTTTGTCACCTCGCCTGAATGTGCCGCACTGAGCGCAACGGTCTCGTAATATGGGTACTTCTGCAACTTCAGGGGTAGGTGACATAAATGTTCCCGGAGGTTGACAGTGTCAGTTTTCGCACAGCACGTAGTCGGACCACCGAACCGACGAATAATGGCGAGAAAAGTCGAAAATTCACTCGGCAAGATTTTTGTCACCTCGCCTGAATGTGGCGCACTCAGCGGAACGGTCTTGTTATTCGCGTACATTTGCAACTTCAGGGGTAGGTGACATTAATGTTCCCGGAGGTTGACAGTGTCGGTACTCAAACTTCTCCCCGAAGGTAGGCAAACCTGCCGGACATCGGTCTGCATCGACGGGGACCTGTGGGGAGCCATGGGTTCCCGGTATGAGCGGTTCTTGTGATTCTGGCCCTAGAAGGTAGGCAGACCCGCCGGACATTGGTCCGCATCGACGGGGACCGGTCAGGGGGCCGTGGGGGCCCGATATGCGCCGTTCTTGTTCTACTGCCTCTTGAAGGTAGGCAACCCCGCTGGACACTGGTCCGCATCGACGGGGACCCATGGGGGCCCTGTGTGCGCGGTATTTGTGATTCTGCCCCTGGAAGGTAGGCGAATCCGGCGGACATCGGTCGGCATCGACGGGGACCCATGGGGGGCCTTGAGGGCCCGATATGTGCGATATTTGTGATTCTGCCCCTGGAAGGTAGGCAAGCCCGCCGGTTATAGGTCGGCTTGGACGGGGACCCATGGGGGGCCGTGGGGGCCCGGTATGTGCGATATTTGTGATTCTGCCCCTGGAAAGTAGGCAAACCCGCCGGACATCGGTCGGCATCGAGGGGGACCCATGGGGGGCCGTGGGGGCCCGGTATGCCCGATATATGTGATTCTGCCCCTGGAAGGTAGGCAAACCCGCCGGACATCGGTCGGCATCTAGGGGGACCCATGGGGGCCCCGTGTCCGCGAGATATGATAATCCGCGGCCTTTGGGTGCGTGCAGCATGCGCATGGAGCGAACAGGTGGCTTCGTGACTAACGCACTATACCTACAGTCGGTCCGAAAATGCTAACCGTTTTGTGGCCACAACTTTGTGGCCACATTCACACTTGTGTCGCCGCTGACCTCTGGAGTCCCACAGCCGATCAACCAGACTGCTGAGGAGGTTTGAGTGCTGGCTGCCTTAGGTAGTCGCCGATCTGTCACGGGCGGCATGTTGCACGACGAAACACAGTCGAACGAACGCAACAACACGCGACGCGACACGCGGCAACTTGACGGAACTAACGGAAACCACGCGAAACGGCGAAACTTGTATCTCAGGCAGTCGCAGTGCTACGCCTCGAAACATGTCCATACATGTTTAGTGCTACCGCCAAACCGAAAACGCACAAAGTTTCGCGCCATCGAGACAAGTCGGAACTTGTCCAACAAAACCGGACATGGTTTGGAGCGGAATAGGAAAAGGGGTAACGGCCGGTCACGCGCAAGTCCTAACACGTCGGTCGCAGCACTTGCGACGCTGTTTAGGGCACTAGACTTTGTTTGTCAAAAAAAATATAGAAGAAAAGTTGTTTAAAATAAAAAACTGGTTTGATTAATATTTTTTTCGGAAAAAATAGGGAAAAATTACTTTTTGCCCCTAAAAGGTAGGCAATCGTTTTTTTTTTATTTTTGAAAACTTGAAAACATATTTCGAAGTAGTTTTTCATTTCCAGCAACTTTGATTCTATGCAAATTTTTGAGAAATGAAGTCTACAGGGACCTAGCCGGGCCTATCTGGTCCCACCGGAAACCGGAACTTCCGGTGCCCTGCGCGACCCCTTCCGGTGATCAAAAGAAAATCGAAAAAAATTTCTCATACCTTGGAATTGGTCGGAGCATCCGGATTCGATCTCGCCCCATGACTTTTCACACTTTTTGGTTTTTTGGGACACTCTAACGCAAGGTGTACACGCAAATTTCGAAATGGCTCTCCCGCCGTTTTAGAAAAGACGAAAACTGAATCAAGGAAAACATCTGTTTCAACTCTGTGTCTCTTCACTGGCAATCCGGAAATATGACATCACGCTCAAACGAATGTGACGAGTGTCACATTGGTTGGCGTGTAACATGACATGCGCTTTAATGTAGGTCGCAAAAAACAAGCTGGCCCGTCCCACCGTCGAACCTCGGTGCCAGTTCCGCTCCGCTCCACTGACACCTCGGTTCGACAGGGGAACTTGGCCAGCTTGGCCTGCCGGCGGAGTTTGCCCCGCCTCAAGTCACTCGAGATGTGTCCGGTGGTACATATTTTTGTAACGATTAAAATCGCTAACTTCAGCCCGTCCCGACTCGCGACGGAGTGCGCCTTACAGGCGCACCACACGCAGCGGCCAACCCTAACCTAACAAATCAAACAGTTCTCATACAACAGAAACGCGACAAAATTTGAGAATTGTTGCCACCGTACGTGTATCTACGTCACCAAAGAAGTCTATCCTCCAAATTTGAACTTTCTCCGTGAACGATAAGTCAGCGCACACACGTCCGCCCGAACGAACAAACAGTCAGCATCAGACTATAAGCCCGGCTCCTCTCCGTTTCTTCCGAAACGTGTCGGGACGGGCTAAAAAGAGCCTGATTGCTCAAACGAATGTGACACCATTCTCAAAGGAATGTGACACTCTGAGCGTGCTGTCAAATTCCGGGATTGCAAGTGCTAACGCTACTTAAGAGGCAACGGGCAAATATGGCCCTGATGGAAACAGCTGCCTAAATCGTCGACCTAGACCGGTTTAGGGTCCACACGTATATCCGTGTTTTTAGTCACAATGAACCAAAGGTTAAATGAACTGCGAAAATGCGTACTGGTCTGGTACAAGGGAGTGGCACGTGTTTATCCCCGATTTTGTTCAAACTTGGGTGGTCAAAGCATGACCCAGCCAACTTTCACACTTTCATTGTGGAAGACACGCACATGACATCGCTCGGCCCACATTAATTGCCACTTCTATTTGTTGTAGAAAAGGATAAAAAATCAGTATTCCGCGAAAATCTTTTTGAGGGATCAGGGATCCTCATACCCACATCAGTGTCTTCGATTTAAATTTTAAACATCGGAGATTTACATCGTGCTCCCTCCTTGTAAGCATTCGGGATGCGATGTGCTAAGTATTAGAAGTTTCGCTCTCCGAATCCGTTGAACTAACCTATATCCAGCGCTCCACTCATAGCAGTCGATAAGGCTCCAAGCAACATAAGCCAATAAGTCTATGCCAAATTCGTTTACCGTGGACACTAGACTTCGTAGATATGCCTGATAAAAGAAATGAAGCAATTATTACAATTTCGACATCTTTACGCACATCTTTACGGAATAGTAAAGGACAACGTACGCTGTGGTAGACAGCTCGGTCGTGGTCGTGGATGCCCTGGCTAGGGCTGCCGCCATACCCGTTCTCGGATATGACGATAGGCTTCCCATAACGCTGCCAAGTCCACAGCGTGGTCCGCCTTATGACGTCTGGCTTAATCTGCAGTCACAGAACAGTTGCATATGCGACGTTCACTGAGAAGTGATGTGGAGTTCCCCGTCGTTTGCGCGCGTGTCAGATTTTGAAATTAAGTATGAAAATGTCAGCATGCACCGATTTATGACGGGCATTATTTTGGTGCGTCGGGGAGGTGGGAAGGTTACTCGGATCCGTTCGAATCGAAAATTTGAGGGGTTTTAAACTAATATGTCTTACCGCATATGAGGTAACTTTGAAAATCTCGCGTTAAGCTTGCCCCTTTCTATTTATTTGTTCCAATGCGGCTAGCTTGGGTCAACCAAGTGAGAAAGTGTAATCAGACGCCCGTTGCATCGATCCGCTTCGAATATGTTTCAGTCTGATCCTGGCATTATACTAGCTGTTCCAGCTCAGCCGTGCCAGTGAAAGGTAGGCAAGCCCGCAACACTAGCCTCGGACGGGGTATCCAGCCGCGCACTTTGCAGGCGCCGAAAGCCTGTTATTTTGCCATCTTTTAGCTCCAATCGGAAAACGCCGCACGGATGCGAACAGATTCAGATTGACCTAACCTCTAAAGCGCGTCCTCTGCAGCTGGTGACCGGCTCAGATCTGGATGCCAAGAGTGGACACATCGCGAGAGGCTAGTGTTAGGAGCACCAAACTTAGCGGCCAACCTTAACCTAACAAACCGAACAAAAATCAAACAATTCTTTTCGATACTAGATATTGTGCTGAAAATTGTGGTGATATTTATATTTACAAAATTTGGTTTTTATTTTTGCCCTATCCTATTACGTGATCATGAAAAATAAAACCTAAAATTTTGTACAAATAAAATTTACTATGATTTTCAGCGAAAAATCTAGTACCGAAAACATATTTTTTCATGTCGCTTTTTACAGTGCTGCCTTAGTTTTTTCCGAACTGTGCAGAGAATTTTAAGTACTCATTTAAAGACACATCGAACACAGGAGGTCAGCAGTGGTCGTGATGGTATTGGACGGGTGTATGGGGGCCTAGGAGCTCTAAAGGGTACCGGGGAATAGATGTGGTGCAACAACGGTGATGCAGGGAGCCCGTGGTGTGGGAAAACCGGGCAAAACCGCTTAATATGGCTTAAAAACGCTTCCAGCCGCGTGCGCGACCTCTAAATCTGGTCCAAAAATTCTGAAAAAAATTCAGGGGTCCTTTCTTGACATGGAGAACACGCCGCTAGGGTGTGCGGGACACTTTTCAAACTTTGTTGTTTTTCTGGGACAGTCTACCGTACGTTTCTGTCGAAACGTTTCGGGACGGGCTAAAGAGGTCCCTAAAAGCCCACGCACGTTCGGGGGGAACTCTGCAAAAAGTGCGCCGCTAATTTAGTTAAGCAGTGTACGTTTAAAAGGATAATGGGCCATCCTGATTAATGTGGGTCAACGTATATAGCTCTAGGCACCTTACCGAAGAGAAGTCCATGCCTGGTGGAGTTTCAAAATGGATGAAGTCGATGCCCTTCATAGCGGTTCCAAAGACGGGACTGACAGCCGAGTCTGCAGGGTTTGTTGTGTACGACACTGTGACGCCACTGTAGACGTTAATGCCGACGAAATCCGTCGAATCTGTAGTTGAAGATAATAAAGAGTTCTCCTTAGCGAACATTAATGTGGATGGATGTGAACAATATGAAAGTCGCGCATTAACTGTTTCATTGCAAATACGCAAGCTGGCCGACCAGTCCCTCTGGGGGGACATGGCCAGCTTTGCCTGCCGGTGGCAATAGTGGTGGCCTTTGCCTCCGCCTCCACTCAATCACCGTAATAAACTTTTTTAGAAAATTCCAGTCAAAATCTTAATGCCAAATTTTTTTCAAAATTTTTAACATTTTTTTTAGAACTCCTTACGTTTTATTTAATTTTTGTACTATTAATACCTTTCCTATCGAAAAAATTGAAACTGCATACGAAACGAACTGCATGCCGAACTGCATACACAACTGCATACCGAACTGCATACCGCACAGTATGCAGTGGGGTATGAAGTTAAATTCGGGAAATTAATTATAATTTATTTTTCTTGAATTACTTTTAAGTCAGATAGGTTAGGTTAGTTTGGGTTAGGTTAGCTTAGGTAACGTAACCTAACCTCAACCAAGCTAACCTAACCTAATAGAGAAGAATTAATTAAATAAAAATAAAATTAATTTTTAATTTAACTTAATTTAACTGCATACCGAACCCCATACCGTTCGGTGTACAGTTGGGTATGCAGTTGTGTATGCAGTTTGTTTCGTATGCAGTTTGAATTTTCTCTTTCCTATCCACAAAAATCTAATTTCCATTTCCTGCAAAAATCCAAACTTATTTTTGGAAATTTCCAAAGAATAATCTGGAAATTTTCTATCCCAAATTGTTTGGAAATATCCAAAGAAGTTTCCTTCAGTTAACATGTAATATCACACTAGTGCTCATCAGTGGCGGTCATTGGAGGGTCGTGTTGAAATTTTAAGTTCGGAATGGGGTCAGTGCAGCCAATAATATCACACCGGGCAAGTGAGTAAGACTATCACAGTTTTGCATGTCCAATATCTTTGCCGCTAAAGGATCTGGACGAAAATTTACGGTGTTAAAATATGTTAAATCACGAACAACGGTTTCAGGACGGAATCAAGTGACAGACTACACTCACGAGCGTTAGAAGTACGCCGATTGTTTCTTGGCTGCCAAAGAGTTATCCTCGTGGGTGCGCTTTATTCTTGGCTGCACTGCTGCTTGCCCCCTTCCTATAGGGATTCCCTCCATTGCTTTCAAGTAATTCGCGTTGGCTGTGTGCCGAAGTGCGTTGATTTGCAGTTACAATCCCCAACGAACGGTATGTGTAATTGTAACAGGTCTGAAAAGGGAAAAAAAACAACACAATTTTTTTTTTGGAATGTTCGGATCACTTCTAGCGGTGCCTACAGAGCCATCTGTAATGAGCCTCGGCAACCCGCAAGACACCACTTTTGCGCCTCATTTGTCAAACTGCGGGAAGAAGGTTATTTATCGGATAAGTTAGAGAAGAGCCTCGCTGGCGAAAACTCTACGGAATAACTGTGGCAGCACCTAGCATGGGGTGCTATAATGGTAGCGACCGAAACCAAAAGTGTAAATACTGGTTTGTCCCACTGTAAATCGAAGAGAAACATTAATTGCCTAATTTGGGCAATGCTAAAATGCAATGCTCAAATAGAGCGATATTTAAAACATCGCCCTAATAAAGCGACATTTTCTGGAAAATTGCCCCAAAAGAGGTCGTAAAAAACCTTTTCCCTAAACAAAATTGGCGAAAAGGGTTTGAGAGTGTCATGCTGAGTTACCGAAGTGTGCAAATCCTGAATTTCAGCCCTCCCCGACCACCCCTTCGTTTTCGAGGTGGGGGGAGGGTGTAGTTTTTGAACAGTGGGTGGGTGGGCTTCATTAAGGATCGGCATTGGTTCGTACGGCCTCTGTGGTTTCGAAAATGTCCTCCATGACAAATAGCGATCCCTCTGAAGTGCCAAAAACCAGTGAAAATCGAAAATTCAGGCGCGACTTAACGCCTTATTTGACACTGATTTTCGTCATCAACCAGTAGGGGTAGAAAATTACACGCATCGATTTCTGGTGGTCCAAACCTTCAATGATCATGGGACAAACCGGCAACTCGGTATCTGACAGAAATCAATCCCTGAAATGCGACGAATCAAACACTTGTAAGCATAAATCAAAAACTTCTAATTTTTAAAATTCAGAATTCTGTCTAAAAATTGGTTTTAACGTTCGAGCGATTACAAGGCGCATCTGGAAATTCCCCGCTTATGCGTTTCTTGGTCGCGGAAATGCGAATGTTTTAATTCCACCCCTCAACAATGGCGTGCAGTGGTTTCGGGAACCGCGGTGTAGGGGTCACATTCTGTATGATATCGAGTTCCCAGTTTGTCCTATGATTGTCCCATGAAATTCAGGATTTACACACTTCCGTAACTCAGCATGACACTATCAAACCCTTTTTGCCAATTTTCCACTTTAGCCCAGTTGATGGGGTGGTTCGCCCCTTAGAGTATATTTATCAAGTTGGCGCTTCAGACACCTAGAGATGTACCCTTTCGACGCCCCCTGTCCAAGAATCAAGTTCCTGCGCCAACATGGGACAAAACGGCACACCTTCAAAAAAGTAGACCGCTAAATTAGACCGCCAGTGTGTTAAGATGGACTGCGGCGGCGCAGTCCTCTACTTTCCCTTCTCACGGCCAAACGGTGGGCCCTATCTAAATTTCCTGAAGGGTCGACCCCCCATGGAATGATACAAGGAATACAAAAAATGTGCATGGTCCTTCCCCCCCCCCCCCCCCCCCCGCCGGGCTCAAGATCCAAGACGGCGGTTGAAGCAAACATTTGGGGATATCTGGAGAACTGAGCCACTTAGAGAGTTGCGGTTTGCGGCGCTGGCTATCGTAGCCGATTGGCAATGACACCGGTCTCGAGACCACGGACCCCGTCCTCGAGAGTCACTTACCATTCTACGAACGGTACGGCCTAGCTGCCTGCGGTTTTCGAGATTGGCTTATGCGGGCTACGGCAGAGCGAAACAAGGGCACCACACCAGGACCACCACTGTCCATACCACGCACACCGTGCTCGAGAGCCGCCAACTGCTATCTTTCGAACGGTATGAGCTAGTGACTTGCGGTTCTCGACGTTGGCCTTTGTAGGCCGCGGCAATGGGAAACAAGGGCACCTCACCTTCCGCTCTCGAGACCTCGCACTCCGTCCTCGAGAGCCACGTGGAAAAACCACTGTAAGTCAGAGAACCAAGTCACTTTGCAATGCATAGAAGGGGGTGGGGGGACTGTGAACAAGTACAGCCACCGGTCTCGAAACCAGGGACCTCGTCCTTGAGAGTCGTCGAGCAGCGGATCAGTGACTCGTGTGGGTTACGCTCGGTTAGGTTAGTGGAGACCTGGGTAGGTTAGGCTCAGGCAGGTAAGGGTAGGTTAGGAGTGATTGAGCGCCATCTATGACAAAAACGCAAAGTATGATACGTCCGGCTGCCACAACATGAGCCTAGCTGCGACCGGGTGGAAACAGCGACGCCCGCAAGGCGTCGTGCGGACTGATTGGTCCTGTAGGGTCTTACTCGTCACAAGACAGCCGCCGGCAGGCCAAGGTAGGCGTGCGCCGGCCGTGGAGTGGCGGAACAGTGATTCGCGATGAGCGCAGCCTGCTACGCCACGCCACGACGCGGTCTGGCGTCTACCTGGTTTTGTAGAACAGCCTCCACTCTTTCCTGTGTGCACGTTACCTTTTAGCTGCTGCTTTTCGGCGTCGCTGAAGTCCGGTAGTCCGTGGACCAACTTCTGAACATGACCCGGGTAGTGGCCGTACACGATGGGATGAAGCACCGTGCCCACGTGCAGCTCATTGAACACTTCAGCCGCGTAGATGTCTTCCGGCTTGTTGGTGGTCGGTTGAGCGTGAAAGAACACGATGGACACTCCCACTTTTCCTGGAAGAAGAAAAGTGGCGACGATTATTGGCTGTCCCAATAACACTTCAATCCCAAGTGTGATGTACATCACACTTTAGCTGTAATAAAACCCCATGTCAGCTGCAGCTGTAGTATTTTTCACTAATCACAGTTAACTGTGAGCTCCATCTGTGATGTTCATTGTAGCGTAGTGTGTGAAGCCCAGTGTGATGAGCCCAGTTTGTTTAGCTGGAATAAAGGTCCAACTGCAATGGTCATTGCAGCTCCAGGTGTGGTAGTTTGACTAATCACACTTGGCCTTCATCACAGCATAACGTATTGAATTCATCACACTTGCGATGACATTGGAGCCACAGACCATGGGTTTTCCATTGTACAGACTCAGGGAGTTGAGTCGTTGATTTGAAACAAGGTACGCGCACGCCAGACCGCGTCGTGGCGTAAGAGACTTGCCTCATCGCGAATCTTTGTTCCTCTACTCCACGCCTGGCGTACGCCTACCATGGCCTGCCGGTGGCTGTCACCTGACTAGTAGGACTCTGCGGGGCCAGTCAGGACGCCCTGCGGGCGTCACTTTCTCCGCACGGTCGCAACCGCGCTCATGTTCTAACTTCTAAACGTATCTTACGTTCTTTTGTTATCGTATCTTTCGTTATTAATGCCACTGAACCAGTCCTAACCTACCCAAGCCTCCACTAACCCAACCGAGCGTAACCCACTGGTTAAATTTTAGTAACATGAAAAAAAAACATACATGTACGGTAATAATACCATACGTGTGTGGTGAATATCCCATACACGTATGAAATAAAAATAACATACATGTTGGGGATAAAAATAACATACAGCCGTATACTAAAAAAAAATACCTTACCCACTTTGGAAATTTGCTTTACATAAATGAATTGGAATTTTACCATAGAAATTTTTTTCAGTAAATTTGAGCTTTCTGCGTTTAAACGTTATCGAGAAATCGCGCGAAAACAGACAAAACATTTTTGAACTAGTCGGATAAGCCAAAAACACCACCACGGATTACATTTTTTTTTCAGGTTGAAGCCCTTATCAAACCGACAATTACAGCGTTTTAAAAACACATCGGTTGTGTAACTTTCTTCAGTGGGCATTTCTTAGGTTCGGTGATTAATTTTTGTTTCCTAAAGCCCACGATACGTATTTTATAGTTTCGTTGAGCACTCACCTTGCTGTTCTGCGCGGTACTTTTCCTGGTAGAGACGGTAAACTTTCGTGTGGGCCAAAGTAAAGTGTCGCATGCACCGCATTGTGTCGACATCATCTGGCTTTAGCTCGCCAGATTGAACGAACAGCAAGTTGAAGTACATGCAGTAGAAGTTGGGCTCGTTTATGGTCGCCCAATGTTTAACCTAAGCAATAAAATCAAAACTGCTTAGCGTGCAGTAACAGCAGCACACCATCCCCTGCCTCGGATGATTTGTCCGACCGCCAAAAGCTAGCGTGCGATGCGAAGACTATAACCGGTACTTTTTACACAGAACAAGCTGGACCGTCTCCCAGTCGAACCTCCCTCCGGTTCCGCTCCGCTCCACTGCCACCTCGGTTCGACAGGGGGACTAGGCTAGCTTGGCCTCCCGGCAGCGGCTGCGGGGACCTGCGGTCCCCGCCTCAAATCGCTCATGTGTCCGGTGGCACGTACACCGGCGACCAAAATTAGCGGTCCACTTTTTCCGGAGTCCGCCATTCCGTTGCTAGTCGCCCTAGAAAGCTGGAACTCCGTGGGATCATGTGCCAAAGGTTCAGTCCCTGGACGTCAATTTTATTGGAGCTAGAGGGGGGGACCACCCCCTTAACTACAACAATGTCGAAAATCGCCGCGAAGAACGCCGATAAAATAACCCATGTGGCGAGCGAAAATTTTAAATTTTACAGTCAGTGGGAACTCATGAATCCTGAATTTCGACCCCCTACGACCATCCCCTAATTTCGGAGGGAGTGGGGGCAGTTTTTGAGTTAGGGATCGTAGTTTCGAAATTGATCGCAAAGGGTAGCTGAGGGTGTATGGGTGTAAAAAATACCCGGCGCGATTCAAATCGACATTATGAGTACTGATAAAAATAATATTAACAATAATAACAATATTAAGTGTAATAAACTTGAAAAAACTGAAAAATTATTCTTGTTTTTTACTGTCCCTTTGCGCCCCTCTACCGCCTGTCTCAGTAAAGTTAAGGTGGTGGGCGAGCCACATTTTCACAGTTCGAACCTTTGCTAACAAGATCTGAAACGAAGAACTCGAAATCTCGACGGCTCTAACCCTTGAATAGCGGTAGCATGGACTCTTGCACCACATTGTTAAGTAGTGGCATCCCAACAATCACTCTTACATGCTACAAAATCCGTGGAAGCGAACGCGCCTGTCACTTTTTCGAAGATTCCGGTGGCGGTGTTTAATAGTCGCCACGAACTGTGTTTCTACTGAACCGTGTTCTGGCCTCGCCAACGAACTGTGGTCCTGGGAGGACCACAGTCCGTTGGCGTATCTTCTGTTATTTTCTGATTATTTTTTTTATTTCATTTTATTGTTAATTTAATTTATTTTTCTGAGTCGCCACGAACTGTGTTTTTACTACACTGTGTTCCGGCCCCGCCATCGAACTGTATTCCTGGGAGAAACACAGTCCGTTGGCGTATTTTCTGATATTTTCAAGATAGTTCAGATTGCATTCAGAACGAACTGCGTTGTGTACTGCAACACCAACAGCATTCACAACTGCATTTTAATCAAAATGCAGTCGTGAATGCAGTTCAAGTTAGGAAATTTATTTCATTTTCATTTAATTTACTTTGCTCGAATTCTTTTCATTAGGTTAGGTTAGTTAGGGTTAGCTTAGGTAACCTTGAAAAAATACATTAAAATTAATTTCCCAAAATTTGTTTACCGTTCCTGCATTCTCAACTGCATTTTGATTTAAATGCAGTTGGTAATGCAGTACTCAATGCAGTTCGTTCTGAATGGACTCTCAATTTTCTCCCTTTTATTAAATTTATTTTAAGTAATGTATCAGAGCAGTTCAGTTAAATTATCTACTTCCTTTTATTATACAAGGTAGGCGTACGCCAGACCGCGTCGTGGCGTAACAGGCTTCGCTCATCGCGAATCACTGTTCCGCCACTCCACGCCTGGCGTACACCTACCTTGGCCTGCCGGCGGCCGTCACCCGACGAGTAGGACCCTGCGGGGCTCCTGCGCCGTGAGTGTTGCCACGTTAGTGAACTGAACACCGAATTTTTGAGTGAAACGCCATCTTACAGGCATTTCCTGCGAAGCCAGAGGCTGGAATCAGGAAAGATGATTTACTTCCGTTCATGAGCCTCGCTGGAAAAGCCTATTTAATGCTCAACAAATCAGGCCATCTCTACAGTTTTCTGTCAGCCAATCTTAACGCAGCCCACTAAAACCCATAACCGAGCGTATCGTCACCTAGCCCCACCTAACTTACCCCAACCTACCCCAGCCCCAGCCACGCGAGCCCACCTTTACTTAGCCTAACCTCACCTACTCGGCCCGTAAAGCCAATGTCAAAAACCGCAGATCGCTGCGCCGTACCGTTTAAAAGATGGAAAGTGGCTCTCGAGGACGGGGTACGTGGTCTCGCGCCCGGTGTCATTTCCAATCGATCGCAATACCCTACCACTACGATGGCCAGCGCCGCAAACCGTAACTCTCTAAGTGGCTCGGTTCTCCCGATATTCCCAAAAGTTTGCTTCATATGGCCGCCATCTTGACTTTCGAGCCGGGGGGTACCATACACGCATTAGTATTCCTTATCCCATTTCAGCAGGGGGGGGGGGGCTGTCCTCTATGAAATTTTAATAGGGACCACCGATTGGCCGTGATAGGGGAAAGTAGAGGGCCGCGCCTCCGCAGTCCATCTTTTAAACAATTTTTTTTTTTAAGTTAATATCAATTGTATAAATTATCTAAGAAACTATAAAAGGTACGATAACCCAAATGTGAGGTTGACTCCGGTATGCTAGTAGGAAGATGTGGTCAAAGTTTCAGCCTTCTCCGACTAACCGTTCTCGAGAAATCGCGTGGACAGACCGACAGACACACAGACAAAACATTTTTGACCCAGTCGGTCCAGGGCTGAGCGATAGCGAAGCCAATAAGCAGAAAATGACGTAAAATGGAGGAGGGCGGTCTAGGGGGGATGGCTCGATTGGTCTAATGATAGTTTATCTAAAACATTTTTTAAATTAAATCCGTACATTTTAAAATGTTTTGGAAATAATTTTCCCGAGCTGGCCGAAATTTTCAGAATTATTTGAAACCACTAGGTTAGTTGAGGTTGGGTTAGGTCGCATTATTGTTACCTAACCTAATCGGGCGAAAAATTCGAGAAATTATATTTCAAGTTAAATATAAAATAAATATATTTTTAAATAATTCTGAAAATTTTGGCCAACTTGGAAAAATTATTTCTAAAACATTTTAAAATGTACGGAATTAATTTAAAAATATTTTTGGTGAACTATCGTTAGACCAATCGAGCCCACCCCGTTCTGGGATAGATTCGACTCAAAACTGATTTTTTCTCTATTTGTTTTTTAACAATTTCGATGAATATTTTGGGAAACAACTAGAACGCCCCCCTCCTGGAACGCCCTCCTCCACTTTATTTAATTTTAAGTAGCTGCTCCAAGAAAAAACTGCTCCAATTAATTATATAAAATATATTATATAAAAGAAAATGAAAATGTATATTTTTGTTGTAAATACAATAAAAATAATATACTTTACCAAAGGGTTAGGTTAGGTTATTTTAGGTTAGGTTAGCTTAGGACCTAACCTAACCAATTAAAATATAATATTTTCTGAAGTGTATTTAAATAAAAAATCATTTTATTGGCTTTAATTAAATTTATTTTAAATAATGTATTACTTCAGTTCAGTTATCTACTCTCTTTCACTATATAAACAGAAAATTGAGTAAAATTGAGGAGGGCGTTCCAGGAGGAGGGCGTTCTAGGATAGACCCAATATTTTATTGAGGATCAAAAATACTAGGTGTCAATCGGGGCTGCCCTAAAATGTAAATTGAGTTTTCCAACGGGCGTCAAGTTGGCCAAAATCTTCTAAAAATTACTTTATATTAATGGCATTCTGCTTAAAAACACAAAAATACCATAAAATTGCAATAAATCCAATTTTAGCTGTTAAATGTATTACATTTATTTTTGAAAGGTGGGGTGATGTTCAAATGGGGGGATGTTCTGTTATGAACCCCGGACTATGTTTCTCCCAGGAACACAGTTCGTTGGCGAGGCCGGGACACAGTTCGGCAGAAGCGCAGTTCGTTGCGACTCGTGGTCAATGTTCACGCAAGCTGCATGCCAAAATGTTCGGTTCATTTTCCTATCTAGCACAATATGCTTGGGATACGTATGATGTTTTAAGCACAGCATATGGGTGTGCACATTAGCCACAGGGCAAAACGGTCGTTACTTACCTTCTTTCCAAATGTGTTGAAAGCGAAATCAGCATACTCCGTAAACTTTGTTATCATTGTTTCGTTCTCCCAACCAAGGAAGTCTTTCTGCAGAATTTGCGGGTGGTCGAAGTGGTACAAGGTTACCTAAAGACAATTGCAACGAGTGAAATCATGCCTCTGAGGAGGCATCACAATATTTCTCCCAATATTCGCGGGCATTACATTCAGCTCACCATTGGGGTCATGTTATTTCTGATGACTTCGTCGAGGAAGTCATTGTAGTATTTGACCGCATAATCATTGGGGTGCTTAGAGTCGGCAGTGGGTAGCAACCGTGACCAGGAGAAGGAAAACCGATATAGTTGAAGCTGCCGGAAAATAATACTGTTTTGAAACAACGAACAAAGAATTGAGCATATACACTCATATTTTGATGTCGTTTTGATATCGGTTTTAATATTGAATGAGTGCACAAATTTAGGGATCGACAAGTCAGCGACATTAGACACACGCCCTCAATTCTGAATTCTTCGGTGAAGTAAAATTGGCTTTTCTTGGCAATTCTTCTTGTTTAAACAGTATTGTCCCCAAATACATGCTTTCTGAGTAATACTAAGCTCAAGCATTGCTCCAAACCCGTATTTGAGGAGATTCTTGTATCAAGCATAGGCGAGGTTTCTTGGCAAGAACGCTTAAGTCAGAATTGAGGGTGTACCGAAGCACACGACGAGCAAACTATTATATTTGCGTGTCGTGTAGTTGTACTATCCTTGTAAAGTACCGAGGGACTAGAGCAGAGTGGTGCGCCTCCATATTTGCGCATGGCTGAGGTGCTAAATAAGCTCTGGGCGTGCCAGGCTTCGCTCATCGCGAACGACTGTTCCCCCATACTCTACTCCTGGCATACGCCTACGCGTAGCTTGGCCCTGCCGGCGACGGTCAACCGGCCTTGGAATGTGATACATTTAATCCGTAAATGTGTCGAATCGAGCTCAGTGTGGATTGAGATTGATACTGAAAGCAACGTTATCTCACAACGGACAAACTCGATGACGGTCCGTCGAACGGTAGGAGCCGCCGCCGCCAGACGGAGGTGAGCTAGCAGACGCTGCCCGGCCCGCGCTCTTAGAAATCATGTAGACTTTTACGGTGTCCTTATGGTAAACACCGTAAATGTGTGAACACAGATCGGACATTACATACAATCTACGGTAAAGACCGTATCTACATGATCGCGGTGTACTCTGTAACAGAATTGCCTCTCTCATTCAGTCGTTTTGAAAAGCTATTGCCTGCACAGGCAAAGTACATAACTTGGGCTTTATACGATACAATAGACGAAAATTTGGTAACATTGCCTACTGACAATAGTTCATGTGCCAAGATTGTTTACAGAGGCTGCGCGTACAATGCGGATCCCTAGAGTGGGCCAAAACGACATGACTTTCGAAATGTCATAACGAGTAAGTCGGATCTGGTGCTCCGGTGGCTACCGATCACAAAAATATTTTTTTGCGAATTTTTTGACCACCGGAAAAGGTCGCGCAGGGCCATCAAAGATTTGAATTTTACGAATTTGTTAAAAAGCCCTAATAGTGGCTTTGTCGTGCCGTTTGACAGGTAAGTATTGATCTGACAGAAAAATTCATAGAATATAAAATGTTCAGGATGGTCGGAAGTACCCGAGAACCTTTTTTCATGTTTTTCGACGAATATTTTGTAGCCTACCTTCAAGGGGCAGAATCGAAAATTGTCTATTTTAGGCAATTTTATGACATTTTGAAGCCCACATTCTCTTTTTGTTTGAATTTGAGCAGTTTCGAACTACTCATTTCACTACATTACCCTCCCCCCCCACCCCTCTTTCCTCGAACAGGTTGAAACATGTTGGCGGTCGACAGCCGTTGAATGTTTGAACTTGCTCTAGATCTGAATTCGGTTTGACACCGCCACTTATGTTTCGGTCCGCATTTTCGTCAAACAGGTTGAAACAAGTTAGCGCACGATAGTCATTCAAAGTGTTTGAACGTGTTGTGCGCGCCGCCACTTATGTTTCGGTCCGTATCTCTCGTGCATATCGCTGTTCTTTCTTTTAAACAATTCTGTTGAGTCTCGCAAGTTTCGACGTGTCGAGTTTTGAGTTCGCGAGTGGTCTCGTTTCGTACATTTCGCGAGTGATCTCGTCTGATCTGGTGCGTGTCGCGATCGAGTGAGTGTATATATGAAGTGTTTCAATGGTTCCCATCCCCAATAGTGGAAGGACAAGGGCGGCCTATACGGCGTGGCTGATAGGGCCCAAATCTTCATCCCCATTGGCACAGCACAAATTTCCGTTGCTGCGCAGTGATGCAGCGCGTGCTGTTTTTGCACAAGCCACCTGCAGTTTCCATCAGAGAGGCATGCTATCAAGCTTACAGAGAAGTACTGCCCCTCTGGGTGAAAGGTGGCTTCACCACGGATGGCTCCATGATCAGTGAACCATACGCGGTTGACAAGCTGGTGAAAGCGCATGCGCATGCGCATGCGCAAGCTTGATAGCATGCCTCTCTGATGGAAACTTCAGGTGGCTTGTGCAAAAACAGCACGCGCTGCATCACTGTGCGCAGCAACGGAAATTTGTGCTGTGCCAATGGGGATGAAGATTTGGGCCCTATCAGCCACGCCGTATAGGCCGCCCTTGTCCTTCCACTATTGGGAATGGGAGCCATTGAAACACTTCATATATACACTCACTCGATCGCGACACGCACCAGATCAGACGAGATCACTCGCGAAATGTACGAAACGAGACCACTCGCGAACTCAAAACTCGACACGTCGAAACTTGCGAGACTCAACAGAATTGTTTAAAAGAAAGAACAGCGATATGCACGAGAGATACGGACCGAAACATAAGTGGCGGCGCGCACAACACGTTCTAACACTTTGAATGACTATCGTGCGCTAACTTGTTTCAACCTGTTTGACGAAAATGCGGACCGAAACATAAGTGGCGGTGTCAAACCGAATTCAGATCTAGAGCAAGTTCAAACATTCAACGGCTGTCGACCGCCAACATGTTTCAACCTGTTCGAGGAAAGAGGGGTGGGGGGGGGAGGGTAATGTAGTGAAATGAGTAGTTCGGAACTGCTCAAATTCAAACAAAAAGAGAATGTGGCCTTCAAAATGTCATAAAATTGCCTAAAATAGACAATTTTCGATTCTGCCCCTTGAAGGTAGGCTACAAAATATTCGTCGAAAAACATGAAAAAAGGTTCTCGGGTACTTCCGACCATCCTGAACATTTTATATTCTATGAATTTTTCTGTCAGATCAATACTTACCTGTCAAACGGCACGACAAAGCCACTATTAGGGCTTTTTAACAAATTTGTAAAATTCAAATCTTTGATGGCCCTGCGCGACCTTTTCCGGTGGTCAAAAAATTCGCAAAAAAATATTTTTGTGATCGGTAGCCACCGGAGCACCAGATCCGACTTACTCGTTATGACATTTCGAAAGTCATGTCGTTTTGGCCCACTCTAGCGGATCCCGTCCCATTAAAATTCAGCAGCTTAATGCAATTTTCGTTCGATTGCCTACCTTTATTGCCTATCCCGCCTTTGTACCGAAACCTTGTTGTCTCGTGTAACTGAGTACCAAATTAGGATCGGAGCGATTCCGCCCTCTGTGGACCTTAGACATTTACCATCATTGGTAATCCAGGAACGTGACATCACGTTCCAACGAATGTGACAAGTGGCACATTTCTCGGAATGTGGTGTCACATTCCTTCCGGTGTGACTCGGGCGTCTCCCTTACCAGTCACATTAGAACGAATGTGACACGTGTCACATTCGTTGGAGCGTGATGTCACATTCCTGTATCACCAGTGTATATTAGTTCAATAGAGGAACATCGATTTTGGCGTATAGTGGTGGTGAAATCTACGGTCTGGACCGTACTGTTATTTACGTCGCACACCTCAACAGTGAATCATGTTACAGCACGCCGTTACATTAAAAATACGGCATCGACCTTCAGATTACACAGGATTACGGTCTAGGTCCGATGAAGATTCACGGCGAGTACCGTAAGGTTTTGCTGTTGAAATTTTTCGTGCGTACCTACGAAACGTGATTTTCCCGTTGAGTTCACTATGCACCTTCGAATGCGTGTATGCAAAGTATGGCAATATAAAATGGCGTGCAAAATGTATACTAACCTTGAGCTGCTTCGCCATTGCAATGTCTTCCCGAAATCTTCTGTAAGAGTCGGCTGCGTCATCATGACTACCAGGGAACGGGAGAGTGCCGAGATGGAACAAGTAGTCTGCCTGACTCTCTCCTTTGTCTGGTAATGCCAGTGCACGTAAAAAAAAATCACGTTTTTGCAACTTCGCGTATCAACGTTATTGACAATCCTATTGCGTCTCAACATAAGATCCGATCATTCGGAACTTGACGTAAAATGGCACTAAAGCGCTAGTGTTCACTATCCATTTCTTGTAAACTACCGCGAGATGCAATTTAGAGAGCCTTGACAATGCAGGTAAAAGAAAACCGCACCCCCGCCAGCTGCAATGGCAAAAGAGGCAATAAAGTCACTCATGATGCATGATGCACCGCACTTTTTACGTCGCTGAGTTCTGCTTGCCACCGAAAACCTTCCTGAACTGGGTTAGCTGAGCTAAAGAAACATTTTGACACTAGAAAGATTAGTCCACTTTACTCGCCAAGACATAATGTTTCAAAAGTGTGATTATTTTACCCACTCCTGAAGTGTGACCCAGTGTGATTATTTTACCCACTCCTGAAGTGTGACCCTTTCACCTGCACTGACCCTACAAAACTTCCTCTGCTTTTTTCCGTCGAGACTTTCTGTAACGGTTCATCGACCCCAGGTCGTCACGTCACGTGACGACCAATTCACTGAAAATCGAAGGGGAACCTTCGTTTCTCTATTCAGGAACTCAAAAATGTGACGCTCCAATAGTGATTTTGAAACGTTGCTCTGAGTGAGCTCTTACAAATCGGCAATTTGTTTGATGTGGCTCCTAAGGTCAACATTATTTACAAAAATCTCTCTGTAAGGGCGACGACTCAGCTACAGCGACGAAATTGGGGACAGGTTTTGAAGTGTCCGTTTTACGAATGAATCTTTACATCTCGGCAGAGGATAAACTTTTGTATCTGTCTGTGAGCAAAAATATATTTGGTGACAACTTAATTGTAACATTTCCGTTTTTCCGATTTTGCCGTCGTAAAGTGACGATATGTACTTTTACAGTGTTTGTGGTTTTATATCCGCGCGCCCTGCGCACCATGCTAATAGCCAGAGCTACTTCTATATTTTGAAGGATAATAGTGAATGCGTTCGTGGATTCGATAGGAGCGATACATGATCCCATTGGGTCACAGTGTAAATCTCCGGCCTGGCAAGCAGCAGTGTTTCTCACTTTCCACGTTCCAGGCGCCCTCGGTCTGCAGGGCGGACACCCCGGCTCCGATCAGCACCTTCGCTGGCAGCTTGTAAAGGTCGGTGACGTTGTCAGCGGCACTGGCGGCAGACAGCAGTGCCACGGCCCAGCACAATCGGAGCAGCAGCATAGCGGCGGGACACCTGCCCGCACAACAACCGGTTATCGCTCACTTGCTAATGTGACAAGTTCCACGCGGCGGGGTAAGCACTTCCGAAAGCAGTGACCCGACCATGAGACGTGAGCCCTAATCACATGACCCGACTGTTGCTTAATTTACAATTCATTACGCCTCAAAATTGTCAGGATTTATAGAAAATCAGCCAGAATACCAAACACTGGTACTATTCCATAAAATTGCGCATCCGTGCATATAAGACGTCATCCATTTTAGGCTTCTTTTTGAAACCCTACTCCCCCCCCCCCCCCCCACCCGTCATCATCCGACGTAGTTTTTTCGTGTGCTAGAAAAAAGCTAAAATGACACGCTATTACCAAAAAATACTGTCCCACTAAGTGGGACACTGGTAGGCCCGAAGTTTTGCACATGATTGGGCATTTTGTAGATTTGTAGATACTGTCTCACTCTGTGAGACACTGGTAGGCCCGGAGTTTCGCACGGGTTTGGGTTGGTTACGTTACCGCCTATTTAAGTTTTATGAGTTTATTTAATTTTGCTTTTTAAAAAAGGATATTTGAAGGTTTGTTTTAGTTTTGTAATGGAACGGGGCAGTTTTAAAATTATAGTTTTATAGTAACGGTCAGTGCACCGCATTATTCTCATACGCGGGCCGCCCAGCGCTGGCCTGCAAGGTGTTGTCCCCGCCCGGCTTGGCCCGGCGGCCCGACAATGCACGCCTCGCTCTGAGTCTCGGGTCCCTTGGCTTGTTGTGTGTACTCTACGGTAGAGGGGAGGGTAGGGTCCCACCGAAACGGTCCGCCTGCCTTGAGTCGCCGCTCTCGTAGCCGTGGCTCGGCCAGGCCCCGGCTCGGCTCGGCACATCGACAATGGGTACCCGGCAAGGGCTGCGCAACAAAAAAGAAGGACGGAAGATTTGGTGGTGGTCTAGAAAAGGATGGAATAGCGGATGCAGCCAGCTGACGAGCCGAGCAGGGGTAGCTCTGTCCCTTTCTTTTGCCATTGGGTGGAGTGAGATAGCTGAATTTCAAATGCGTTTTTACGCGAATTGTTACATTCTATAATTTTAAAAGTTGGTTCGCTGTACTTGCCCGGTCACCCTCGATATTTCTGTCAGACAGATTTTTGATTTTTTGCCTCGTTATCGATCTACAGCAATTGGGCCTGTGGACCATAGAGGCGCGTATAGTTGTGTCCCTTTCTTTCGCCATAAGAAGAAGTGAGATAGCTGACTTTTAAATCGATTTTTCGGCCACTTGGAAGCTTTTTCAAAGTGTAAAAACACGTCAGCGTGCCCTGCAAAAGTATCCTGCATCCATGTGCATAGTTTCAGAAAATTCTGTTAGAGGGCCATAAGGGCAATGCTTAAAAGAAAAAAAAGTCCAATCCGGTCAGACGATAAGGCAACTCCGTTTCACTTCGTGCCTAAAAAATATCGAACAAATTTTAAAAAGCTGGAAACGAAATGTTGATAGTTCAAATTTGGGGATTTAAAAATACCGGTCAGATTCAATCTGACGGTAAGTTACGGAAAGATTGGTAATTTACCGGTATTTTTGGTAATAATAGGAAAGATTCGTTTACAACGGGTTTACATCAAAATAGTACGTGTTAATACTCTCTCTCCATCACAGTGGTCATTCCTAGCAATATTTTAGTTGCTAAAACACTGTTCAAACGATTCGTGAAAAGAAAAAAAAAACGATTGTTTCAAAGTTATAGAATGTACTCCCCTATGGCGGCCCTACGTCTAAAAAATAAATAAATGTTTCGAAGTGATCGATTTGGCAAAACTACTCTTTTAGGAAGAAATTTAGGGTGAATTTAGTTCCTGAAATTGGTAGTAACGAGGAAAAGTAAAGTTTCCATCACTTTGAACAACCAACACAGCAGATTTACTAAGTTTTAAGGGTCTGAAAATTACCGAAAAGTACTGCATTTTCCGAGGCCGGGTAATATTACCGTAAGTAACGGTAACTTACCGAATCATATCGGTCTTTAAATCCCTATTTAAATTTCAAGCATTACGAAACTACCCCGTGGATTGTTCTTTGAGCGCGGTGAACATTCAACCAGTGGGCAGTCCACAACACAGCCGTCCGCGTCCGCCCTCGGCCCGTGACGAGAACTACGTCATCCGGCCCTAACCCCCCCCCCCCCCCCCCATTAAACTGATGACATCATATATGCACGATGCCTTACGAGTCCTATTACGGATAAGGTTACCTGAAGATTACGCGCTGCATACTCCCTCACTAGGGATCAGCAACGGCGCTGCCCCCTCATTCACTACAGGTATTGCGCGAATTTGCCGTGACTCTTAAACGCATAATATCCGTAAAAACTATTTCAAACAGGTCAAGCGGGGGTCTTAACACAAGCCTTGTTCACAAGGAACGCTAATATAACATCTTGGCGTTTAAGATGACACGAATTTCATATTTAGAAAAACTAAGAACAACTTAGAACGCAAGCATTACTACTATTGAAAAAGAACTTACGGAGACTCACGTGTTTGGGTTCCTTGTCTGCTGCCTACGGATGCTAGCTAACAACTACTGCCGATTCCGGGGCTTCAGATTATAAAGAATCTCTACGAACACCTGTGCAGATAACATTATCAGATAGTTAGATCAGATCACCCTTTCCGCGCAGAGGTGGCGTACTTCTTTCTGAAGTGACTAACAAGGCGATAATCAATCAGGAATTTTACTTGGCTGAGCTATAGCGAAGCCCTGGACTGACTAGCTCAAAAATGTTTTGTCTGTCTGTCTGTCAGTGTGTCTGTCTGTCCGCGCGATTTCTCGAGAACGGTAAGTCGTAGAAGGCTGAAACTTGGACCACATCTTCCTACTAGCATATCGGAGTCAACCTCACATTTGGGTTACCGTAGTTTCTTAGATAATTTTTGCAATGGACACTAACTTTTAAAAAAATTGATTTAAAAGATGGACTGGCGCGGCCCTCTACTTTCCCCTCAAACCACGGCCAAACGGTGGTCCCTATCAAACTTTGCAATAGAACCGACCCTCCGTGAAGTGGGAAAAGGAATACAGGCACGTGCAAAGTAACCCCCTCCGCGCTCCCCCGTGCTCGAGATCCAAGATGGCGTCCATTTGAAGCAAACTTTTGGGAATATCTGGAGAATCGAGCCACTTAGAGAGGTGCGGTTTGCAGCGCTGGCCATCGTAGCGGTTCGGCCATCATTGCGATCGTTTGGCAATGACACCGGGCTCGAGACCACGCACCCCCGTCCTCGAGAGCCACTTTCCATCTTTTAGACGGTACGGCCTAGCGTCGTGCGGTTTTCGACATTGGCATTGGCGGGCCGCGGCAAAGGAAAAGAAGGGCACCACACTCAGACGACTTCTCTCCAGACCACGCACCCCGTGCTCGGGATCCAACTTCTATCTTTCGAGCGGTATGAGGTACTGACTTGCGGTTTTCGACGTTGGACTTTGCTGGCCGCGGCAATTGAAAACAAGGGCACCACACCACACCTACCGCTCTCGCGGCCATGCGCCCCGTCCTTGTGAGCCACATTGCAAAACATAACTCTAGAACCAAGGAAGCGATGCGTTTTAGAGAGAAGAGCTTTGCGTTTCATCAGAAGGCATAAGGGAGGGGGGGGGGGTCTGTGGTGGCAACAAGTTTTAAATTTTGTCGCGCTTCTGTTTTATGAGAATTGTTCGATTTGTTAGGGTACGGTTGCCCGCTGCGTGCGGCGCACTCCGTCGAGAGTCGGGACGGGCTGAGGTTAGCGATTTTAATCGTTACAGAAATATGTACTACTGGACACATCCCGAGTGACTTCAGACGGGGGCCGCAGGTCCTCGCAAACGCCGTCGACCGGTCAAGCTGGCCGAGACCCCCTGTCGAACCGAGGTGCCGGTGCGGAGGAGCGGAACCGGCACCGAGGTTCCAGCTTGTTTGGTATGGCTTCACATCAATGCGTCAGAGTGACATCTAACAGTAAGAGTTCGTGCGTCGTAAAATTGACCCCGATGTATCACAAGCGATGTAATGGTCTATCTCGTCTGAACAGAATATCGTCAATGTGACGGACAGGTCATTAAATCGCATCTGCAGCGGAGTATAGTCTGATTAAAATTAAAGATCAGAATTGAGAGATTATGATCGACAGTAGATGCCAGAGTTTTGATCTGACGTTTTAAAACCTATGACATGGTCTGACAGCTTAAATTGCGACGATGATATCACCGCTATGACCACTTACGACTCCCGGACCAGGGTCGGCGTCCGCCGTCGGAAGTGCTGTACCCACATTTCAGTCACACGTCGTTCCGCGCCCGCTGTTCAGAGTGCTCCACCCACATGCCTCGAAAGTATTACATTACACTGTGTCATCGAAGTATGATGAATATCAAACATGGATGTGATTGCTTCGATTTTTAAGGCAAGAAATTCAGAAACATGTTATCTTACACGATTTTGCCGTGTGTCGCTCTTTTTTATCAGCGACTTTCTGGTGCGGCAATTAAGAACAAGGTAGGCGTACGCCAGTCCGGGTCGTGGCGTAACAGGCTTCGCTCATCGCGAATCACTATTCCTCCACTCCACGCCTAGAGCACATGGCCTGCCGGAGGCTGTCTTGTGACGAGTAAGTCCCTGACGTATCTTATATTGCCTTTTTGTCATCGATGCCCGTTCACCATTCTTATACTACCCTTACCTATATGAGGACGGGGTGTTTGGTCTCGAGCCCGGTGTCATTGCCTAACGATCGCAATGATGGCCGAACCGCTACGATGGCCAGCAGCGCAACAAACCGCACCTCTCTAGGTGGCTCGGTTCTCCAGATATTCCCAAACGTTTGCTTTAAATGGACGCCACGTTGGATCTCGAGCACGGGGGAGCACGGGGGGGGGGGGGGGGGGGGGGTTACTATACAGGTTTCGGTATCCCTTGCCCCATTCCACGGGGGGTCAGTTCTATAGCAAATTTGGATAGTGGCCACCATTTGACCGTTATAGGGAATAGATGATGGCTGCGCCCCCGCAGTCCATCTTCCCAATATTTTTTTTTTGTATTTTATAACAATTGTAAAAATTTTCTAAGAAACTATCTAAGATACGGTGCCCTAAATGCGAGGATGACTCCGTTATGCTGGTAGGAAGGCATGATCCAAATTTCAGCCTTCTACGACTAACCGTTCTCGAGAAATCGCGCGGACAGACAGACAAAACATTGTCGATCCAGTCGGTCCAGAGCTTCGCTATTGCTCAGCATATTAGTTACCCAGGTACATTCTTAGTTCCTGAAATTTAGTGCTCGTCGAACGACTAGTTTCCCAAAATTCCAATCATTTTTCTTGCCACAAGGAATAAAATATGTCGCGCGTGTTTACCCCCGCGAGATGGCGCGTGAAGATGGGCAGCCCGACCAGGCAATTTCGGAAGCTAAAGTGTGTACCCACCGCACGTTTGTTGTGTAAAGGGGGCCTGGGGGGCTGGCACCTGGCTTCACATCGGACGATGTCACACTTCCTTTCCGACTGGCAAAGACGACAATATGGAAGGTAGCGGATCTAAGAGCGTGCCTACGTTGAGGCCTGCGAAGGTAGACGCGGTTTGGCTGCAAGACGAATGGCAGCTAATGCTTGCCGACGTATATCAGGTGGGTTTTCTGATGCGTGATGAGTTTTCCCGGGTGACAATCGGGAACCACAAGAGAAAGTACTGCATTCGTCACAACAGTGCATTACACTGACGACTCCCGGACCAGTGAATCTCGTGTTGGGATGGACTGGTTCGTCCGAGGGTTTTCATAATCGTCGTTCTGAGGCTGTCTCGTTGAACCGCCTAACGCAAAACATCCTGTCAAGCGACCTGAAAGGCAGAGGCGCAGCTCGGGACATGTAAACTCTCCACGGGTCTTTTGTTTGGCAAGGATCTCGCAGAACACCGTTACGGTTAGTTTTGCCTTACCCGGGCGGGGCAGGTCCCTGGACCACACCGATTCCTATTCGCGAGTGGCCCCGGGTCTGCGCGCCCCTGAGCGCCGCTTCCTCCGCAGCAGGCGCGCATATAAGGGGGGAAAGCAAAGGGGTTCTTGCCCGCCACCCCCCCCCCCCCCACCCCCCCCACCTCCCTTGTCTCAAGGGGTCAGGCGCGAGGGGGCAAAAATTCCCGAACGAATGGGGGAAGGAGGAAGAAGGGAGGTAAGAGAAAGGAAGAAAGAAAATTTTAAAAATATTTTTTTGCACGAAAGTAAACGCTTTTTGGATGAGCGATAGCGAAGCCCTGGACCGACTAGCTCGAAAATGTTTTGTCTGTCTGTCTGTCGGTGTGTCTGTCTGTCTGTCCGCGCGATTTCTCGCGAACGGTTAGTCGAAGAAGGCTGAAACTTGGAACAAATCTTCCTACTAGCATACCGGAGTCAACCTCACATTTAGGTTACCGTAGCTCTAATAGTTTCGAAAATAATTTTTACAAGGTAGGCGTACGCCAAACCGCGTCGTGGCGTAAAAGCCTTCGCTCAGCGCGAATCACTGTTCCGCCACACCACGCCTGGCGCACGCCTACCTTGGCCTGCCGGCGGCTGTCTTCTGACGAGTAACACCCTGCGAAGCCAACCACTCAGTAGGACTCCCTGCGGCCGTCGCCGTTTCCGCCCAGTCGCCGCTACGCTCATGTCGTGGCAGCCGGACGTATCTTACATTGCCTTTTTGTCATCGGCGCCCGTTAACCTTTCCTAAACTACCCTTCCCTGAGCCTAACCTAGCCAGGTCCCAACTAACCTAACCGAGCCTAACCTTCTCGAGTCACTGATCCGCTGCTCGACGACTCTCGAGGACGGGGTCCCTGGTCTCGCGACCGGAGGCTGTATTCGTTCGCCATACCCATACGATGCCTTTGTGCAGTGCTGCAAACCGCATTTCTATATGACACTTAGTTCTCGAGTTTCATCGGTCGTTATGTGCTCCTCGAGGACGGGGTCCCTAGTCTCGAGACCAGTGGCTGTACTCGTTTACAGCCCCCCTATGCCCTCTGCAGTAACGCAAAGCTCTTCTCTCTAAAACGCATCGCTTACTTGGTTCTCGAGTTACAATTTTTTTTCGATGTGGCTCTTGAGGACGGGGTGCAAGGTCCCGAGAGCGGTAGGCGTGGCGTGGTGCCCTTGTTTCCCATTGCCGCGACCCGCAAAGTCCAACGTCGAAAACCGCAAGTCAGTACCTCCTACCGTTCGAAAGATAGAAGTTGGCTCTCGAGCACGGGGTGCGTGGTCTGGAGAGCGGTTGTCCTGATGTGGCGCCAATGTTCCCCTTTGCCGCGGCTCGTAAATGCCAATGTCGAATTCCGCACGATGCTAGGCCGTACCGTTTAAAAGATGGAAAGTGGCTCTCGAGGACGGGGTGCGTGGTCTCGAGCCCGGCTAGGTTAGGCTCAGTTAGGTAAGGGTAGTTTAGGAAAGGTTTACGGGCCGATGACAAAAAGGCAATGTAAGATACGTCCGGCTGAGCGTAGCTGCGACTGGGCGGAAACAGCAACGCCCGCAGGGCGTCCTACTGAGTGGTTGGCGTCACAGGGTCTTACTCGTCAGAAGACAGCCGCCGGCAGGCCAAAATAGGCGTCCGCCAGGCGTGGAGTGGTGGAAAAGTGATTCGCGCTGAGCGAAGCCTGTTACGCCACGACGCGGTCTGGCGTACGCCTACCTTGTACGAATGATTCTCATGGTACAATCATAGGCGAAGGAAGAGGAAGCATTCGCCAGTACGAGCCCCGAAGCCGAAGGTTGTTCTGAGGAGTCGAATCGTAGGCAATGCGCCAGAGAGCTTCGCTCCATGGCTACAAGACATCTGTCTCACGCCGTATTGCTCGATGTCGTAGAAATATATTTGTGTTTTTATTTGTTCTTTGACTGCGGTATACTTATAGTTTTTGCGCTGGAACTAAATCTGATTTAGTTCAGTTTCGGTAGTATACAGATATTGGTGGCCCAGAGCTTTTCGCTAGCTTGCCTCGCGATATTATACCTGTAATCATAAGCAATACATGTGCAATTTTAAAAATAAAAATAGCAATTTTGACAATCCGAAATATTTTCTACAATGGCGCCTGGAGGTAGGCAACCCGCAAAATGTGCCCCACCCTTAGGTCCGGTCCGCCACAGCTCCGCAGAAGACGTCTCTTCTTATGAAGACTATCTTTGCAGATTTCTCCTTTTCTCATGTACAGTCGAATCCGCTTATAGCGAAATCCGTATGCGGCGAAATCCCGCTTATAAAGAACCGCGCCGAATTCACCGATTTAAATCCCGTTTACATAGTGTTAAAATAATCCGCTTACAACGAATTCCGCCTATCACGAAATTTCGGTTATAACGAACGGTTTTTGGAGCATTTTACCCCACATTTAACCCGCTTATAACGAATATTAATCTCCGAATGTCATCTGGGACGGCCTGGATGACTTGGCGTTCAGATCCGAGTACGGCTGGTGGCGAGGGGATGGGGTGGGGATGGGAAGCGGCTGCAGCGCGAGGGGCGGCCGGCGAAGGGGGCGGGCAGCAAGGGGCGGCCTGCCGGGGAATACACCGGCTGTCGCCTGTCTGTTCGCCCGGCCGCCTGCCCGTTGCGCCCTCGTCCTTTCGCTGCGCGCAGTCACGACACAGCCCCTTCCTCGTAGTGGATCGGCAGCACGACAAGGTAACCGGCGGGGCTCATCAACCAGTGCGTCCGTGTGTGGACAAGTGCAATGCCACCGAAGACGTTGAAGGGCACGATTAAGCGGCCAGGCAAGAGGGCGCAATTCGACCTGACATGGAAATTAAATATTCTGAGGGATCTTGAGGAGAATCCTCAACTGACAAAAGGCCAGATCGCCAAGAAACACTGCCCCTTCCACCCTCACAGGCATTTTAAAAAATGCGAGGGGGCCGCCACCCCCGTAATCCTGTGTACAAAGCTGAGGGATTACGCCCGTAATCCCAAGTAGTCTCCCGCAATCTTCCGAATTTCTTGGTAATCCCGCGCAGTCCTCCGGAATCTCTGGTAATCCCGTGAAATATTCCGGTAATCTGGAGTGATCCTTCGGAATCCCGCGCAATTTCACAAACTATCACGTAATCAGACGTTGAAACGGAAGTAATAAGGCCTTGACACAGGGAATTAGCGCCAAGGCCCCCTTGATTGTAGGCAGGCACCATGCCCGGTGTAAATGGCTACAAATACATCAATTTTCACAGTTGTTCTTTCAGTACACATAACCAATATTAAATCTATTTCGGGTGCTGCAAATAAGTTCAAGGAATGCTTCAAAATTATGTGTGTGAGTTCCCATCGTTGCTTTGAATTATGTCTTTGTCACCCTACCAAACAGATTTATTTCCTAATATATAATTAACCTGAAGCATTTCAAAACATTGAAGCGTACAATATTGTCGAAGGATTTGGCAGATGCAAAAAGTGCTACCATTCGGCTACCATCCTATAACCAAATACCTCTTAGGGGTTGCCCATAAAGTACGTAGCCCTATTTTGGGCGTATTTCGACTTCCTACCTCCCTCATGAGGACTTGCGTAGCTTCCTCTGCCTCCCCCCCCCCCCCCTACGTCTTTTTGTACTTTTGACAAATACGACAAAATCGAGAAAGTGTTCATAAGATTTCATTTGTACATAAGTAAATGATGGATAAATGATGGAGTCACAGGTAATCGCACGTAGTCTCACGTAATCCAAGCAATCCCGTAGTCCTGTGTACACCAAGACTCTGAGTAGCGGCCCCCTCGAAAAAATGCGGATAAAATTAGAGAAAATGCGCAGCAAGGGAGTAATAAAAGAACGCAAGTGAAGTTGTCCAATTACGACGAACTGGAGCAGGCGTTGTCGGAATGGATATCTATGGCGGCTGCCGGAGAAGTAAACGTTGCACTGCAAGGGCCTCATGTGAAAGAAAAGGCGAGACAACTGGCGCTGCAAATGGGGATCCAGGGCTTCACGGGTTCCGACGGGTGGCTGGATCGCTTCAAAAAACGGCACAAAATTATGTTAAAATTATGTATGTAAGTCCAGGTCCGGTGAGTCTGAATCGGTGCCGGAAGAAGTTGTCGTCGACTGGAAGGAAAGAATTTTGCCTAGTCACGTGACGGGCTACGCCCTTTGCGACCAGTACAACTGCGATGAATTCGCATTGTTCATCAACATCCATCCGGAAAAGGCCATGATGCACCAGAGTGACGACGGGCACGGTAACAAAGTGAGCAAGGCCCGGATCACCGTCCTCATCGGCAGCAACGCCGACGGCGCGGACAAGCTTCCGCCCCTCGTCATAGGCAAGTCTAGCAAGCCTAGGTGCTTCGCCGGAATCAGAAATCTTCCGTGCCCCTACTCAAACCAGTTAAATGCCTGGATGACCATGGACATCACATGGAGTTCACTACCTGGCTCCAAAAATTAGATCCGCGGATGCGCATCCAGAAAAGAAATATAGTGCTCTTCATAGATAATTGCCCAGCCCATTCCCCAAATGTGGAGCTCAACAATGTAAAAGTAGTGTTTTTGACTAAGAACTGCACATCTAAGCTCCAACCGATGGATCAGGGAATTATCAGAAACATAAAACATTATTACCGGACAAGACTCGTGCAGCGCCTCCTCAACCTCATCGGCCGTCCGCAACTGAAGAAGGAGTTCTTTATCAACCTGTTGCAGTCTATGCACTTTCTGCAGGTGTGTATTCTTTCGCTGCCAAAACTTCACGTTCGTACCGTGTGCGTACTTTGTGTAGTGACACCTGTTTCTTTTTTCAGTGGGCCTGGACTCAGGTTACACCTCAAACCGTGAGGAACTGTTTCAGAAAGGCCGGGTTCCTCGACGAGTGTCCCGGAAACAACAGGAACGTTCCGGATGAAGTGACGCAGGTCGGTCGGCCCCAAGTCGGCCCCCTATCTTAAATTTTGCGTTGCCAGAGAACTTTGGACTTCCCCCTGGACTAATGCAAGCGATTCTCTTACGGCAATCACAGGCAGTGACGCCAGGCAACAGCGAGGACGCCGGTCCCACCCCGTCCTCGCCAACCCCGTCGCTGCCCTCAACAAGCAGCAGCCGCCGTCACCAAGGCCGTCAAATTCTTGAGAGCAGCGGCGAAGAGAGTGATGTCGACGGGGACCTGGAAGCACGCCTTGACTCCTGTGACGAGGAGGAGGAAACCCAGGGAGCCCACCGCAGCCCGGATCCTGCTGCCTTAAGCGAGGTGCAGCTCGCTAAGGACGATGAAGAACCCCCGTTGCCCCTTGACGCGGACGTCGCTGCGAGGTAAGGAAAACAATACAATTTAATACTCGAACGGAAGATGTGAAATGTTCTGACACGATGTTGGTTACTTTCTAGGTGGGACGAGGTTTGCGGGTTGCTTGGCGTCCCGTCGACGACTACCTTCCAGTCTTTCGTGACAGCGGACGACAACCTGCAAATATGCGAGACGCTGGCGCTGGAAGAAATAGCAAGGATATTCAAACAGTCGGCTCCTCCTGCGGCGGATGATGTGCAGGACAGCGACGACGGCGACGACGGGGAGCCGGCCGTGCCGGTGACCGCGGTGCAAAGCCTGCAGGCCGTGGACACGGTCAGGAGGTTCCTGGGCCAGCAGCTGCCGGAGGACGTTCCAGACGACGCCGCTGACCTGGCGTTCCGTCTGGAAACAATGATCCTGCGGGCGTCCATCAAGAGGCGGCAGACAACGATTGTCGACTTCTTCAAACCCATCTAAAGTCCCTGTACTATTGTGTTTCATGGCAATCAGTGACAGTAATTCATCAAACCGATTTGATTTCCTGTTCTACTATTTCAGTAATATATACTGCTGAGTATCTATTCAACTTAGTTCGGTTCCATCCCCCCACCCACTTTCGCACCAACCGTACTCGAAACGCTTTAAATGACATGTAAATTGGCTGTAGGACCTAAAAATCGCGAATTTCGGCCGATTAGATCAAAAAATAGGGAAGTCCGTTATTAGCGAAATCCGCTTGTAAGGAACGGGTTTGCACCTCTCGCGGGTGTTCGCTTTAAGCGGATTCGACTGAAGTTATGTACCGAATTGCCCACAGCCCGCTTCTTCTTTGTAACGTTTGCATGTTCAGGAAGCCGCCTCAACGCCATCCACGGCTCTGGCGACACTCCCACCGTGCTCGGAGGCATGGAAGGAGGGCTTGTTTTCGTCAGAAATACGTGGCGCGACGCCGCCGCTGAGCGGCACGGATGGTGACGCTGCTGATGGCGTCGCTGGCAGCGACGATGGCCGCAGCAGGGTAAAGTCTAAGCAGGCTGCGGGAAGTTGCGCGCACGCCTCCACGATGAAGTGGCAGCAACCGATACTTAGGCGCACAATTATGTGGAATTACGAACGGATTGTCCACAAGTTTACGGGAGACATTCGTGGCAATGCATTGCTTGCCGCCACAACGTGACGTATTCGTGTACAAAACAAATAGAGCAAAAGTGATAAATCGATTCGGTGATAATCGTTTTAAGGTTTTGCGACCTGTAGCATTTGAAAAAAAGCTGGCCCGTCTCTCCGTCGAACCTCGGTGCCGGTTCCGCTCCGCTCCACCGGCACCTCGGTTCGACAGGGGGACTTGGCCAGCTTAGCCTGCCGGCGGCGTTCGCGTGGGCCTCCGGCCCCCGCCTCAAGTCACTAGAGATGTGCCCGCTGGTACTTACATATTTTTGTAACAATTAAAATCACTAACCTCAGCCCGTCCCGACACGCAGCGGAGTGCGCCTTGCAGGCGCACCAGACGCAGCGGCCAACGCTAACCTAACAAATCAAACAATTCTCATAAAACAGAAACGCGACAAAATTTGAAAACTGTTGCAATCGTACGTTTATATACTCCATATAAGGAGTCTATCCTCCAAATATCTGTGTTTCCAAGTTTCTGTGTAAACGATAAGTCAGCGAACAGACGTCTGAACGAACGAACAGTCGGCATCATTGGCTGAGCGATAGCGAAGCCCTGGACCGACTGGGTCAAAAATGTTTTGTCTGTCTGTTTGTTTGTCCGCGTGATTTCTCGAGAACGGTTAGACGTAGAAAGTTCAAATTTGGACCACATCCTTCTTGCATCATACCACAGTCAACCTCCCCTCAGGGGCACCGCAGCCTAAGCGGTTTCTTAGATAATTTTCGCATGTGGACCAAAATTATAAATCCGCCGGTTGGGTGAAGTCAGTATGCGCCATGCGCCTGTCGTGGAGGGGCGGATCAGTGACGCGAGTGGGTTACGCTCGGTTATGTTAGGTTAGTAGGGGCCTGGGTAGGCCAGGCTCGGGCAGGTAAGGGTAGGTTAGGACTACTTGAGCGGCATTGATAAAAAAGGCTGATGTAAAATACGTTCGGAAGGCAGAACATGAGCGTGGTTGCGACCGTGCGGAGAGAGTGACGCCCGCAGGGCGTCTTACTGACTTGCCCCGCAGGATCCTATTCGTCAAGGGGCAGCCGCCGGCAGGCCAAGGTACGCGTGCGCCAGGCGTGGAGTGGCGGAACAGTAATTCGCGATGAGCGAAGCCTGTTACGCCACGACGCGGTCTGGCGTACGCCTACCTTGTACTATAAGCCCGGCTCCTATACGATTTTACCGAAACGTTTCGGGACGGTTTTAACTCGCGCTACGTTCATGTGGGATGGAGTTTAAACCGCTGAGACGCAACTGAGGTGTGGTTGACTGTGGGGTCGTAAAAGAAAAATGTGGTCCAAATCTAAGCTTCCTACGTTCATCCGGTCTCGAGAGGCCGACAGAAAAAACATTTTCGGGCTGGTTGGGTACGGGCTTCGCTATCGCCCCGTCTAAAACACTCATTCATTTACCTACGGCCAGACCACGACGAAAGCGTGCGCATTAATAGTGTTTGGTACGAGTTTGTACCTTGAAGTGTTGGTCAATAGCATTCTTTACGCAATCAATGCTCTTTCCACGTGCGTATGTAACCTAAAGCCGACTTGCGGCCTATTAACGAGTAAGGTCGGCAGCGCAAAGGCGTAGGGCGGATGGATTTAAATCATATTTAACCTTTATTTGGTATATGATACAACGGTTGTACATTGGGACGTGCACGCTTGGACCGAGCATGAGCACGAAACATACGTATTCCAAACCTGGTGCAACGAAAAACAATGACGCCGCAAACTCTTGTAGATACACCAAATGGCGACCGTAGATATTTCGTGCTTTGGCGTAGGTCAGCCACGCTAGTTGTCCGTTATCAATAAAGTCATCAAAATACTATTAAAACTAAGCGCACGTTCTTCGTCGGGTTTAGTCTCCACTCTGCAATATATAATCCTGTGTACAGGCACGAAGTCATCCTCCAGTGGTTCCGGTTTTTGTAGAGAAGCAACTTATTGCACCATTGGGTGCGCGTACTTCTCAGGCGTGGTCTGCTTCTAAACTACGCTAGCTGTTGGGTGGGGTCGATGCTAGTAAAATGCACGTAATGTGTGGTCCATAAGCCATTCACAACTAACCTTTCTCGCGAAATCGCGCTATCACACACACAAAACGTTTTCAGAATAGTAGGGTGTAGGCGCGGCCAGCCAGAGGCTCCGCCGAAATCCAAACCGGAAGTAAGAGAAAACGTACTAAGGCGCCGAGGAATCGGTAGTAAATGGGACAAGTCACACTCTGACCACATCCTTTACTAATCTTTTAGAGTCTCGTTGGCTGGGCGTTAGCGAAGCCCTTACCCGAGTAGGCCAAAAATGTTTTGTCTGTCTGTCCGTCTGTTTGTCCGCGCTACTTCTCGAGAACGTCAAGGAGAAAGCTGAAATTTGGACCACATCTTTCCTTCATTACACCACAATCAACCCCACCTCAGCGGTATCGGCGGTATCTAAAATAATTTTGATAAGTGGCATCGTTTCATGTTTTAATTCGATCCATCATAAATGTAGCAAGACTTTAAAAAACATTAAAAGCAGGTGTTCCGGCATCCACTTTCCTTCACTTAATTTTTGGAGCCGCGCTAGAGGTTATAACTCGATCCAAAATCAATGTGGCGCGATTTAAAACCTCAAAAGCCAGTGTATCGGCACTATACGTCGTTAGTTCAGTTTTTGTACCCGCGTTTATGGCTTTAGCTTAATCTAACATGTCTTTCTTAATCTAACATGAATGTGGCGGGAGTTAATAGCTCAAAAGCAGGTCTTCAGGAATCTGTTCTTAACTTCATTATTGGAGCCGCTAGATATTGTAACTCGATTCGACATGAATGTGGCAAAAGTTACAACCTCAAGAGTTGGTGTATCAGCATTTAAGGTCGTTAATTCGATTTTTCTACCCGCGCTTGAGGTTTTTACTCGACCCAACATGAATGTGGCGGGAGTTACAACCTCCAGAGTCGGCGTATGAAACCTGCTCGCCGGGAGGCCAAGGTAGGCGTGCGCCAGGCGTGGAGTGGCGGAACAGTGATTCGCGATGAGCGAAGCCTGTTACGCCACGATGCTGTCTGACGTACGCCTGCCTTGAATTTTAACAAGTGCTTGTGAAAAAGACACTTCCACGTTGTTGAAAGATTTCAAGAATACGGAGCGTCCTTCAGGACTTCACCTGGACGGCGACACTGCACGGAGTCGGATTCATCGGTCACAGGGCATGCGGAAGGATCGAGAGGTGTGTGTGTGTGTGTGTGCAACCCTTTAACCACTGGGAGGTTGTTGACCTCAGATAATGTGCAATCGATTCACCACACATAACGATGGGAACTTTTCGGGTGTATATTATGAGCCCGATCGCAGCGAGCAGCGCTATTCATCGGCCATTCGGATTTTTACCCCGTCCCGACACGTTTCGGGAGAGTCGGACAAGAGCCCGGCTAATGGTCTGATGCCGACCAGTCTTTCGTGGGGACGTATGTGCGCTGACCTCATTGACGGAGAAAGTATAAATTTACAGGACTTCTCTTCTGACGTAAACAAACGTACGTTGGCAGTGGCCGTCAAACTTTGTCGCGTTTCTGTTTAAGTGGATTGGATTGTTGAATTTGTTGGGGTTGGCCACTGCGTATGGTGCGCCTGCTGCACTGTTAAAATATTGTTGTAAAACACAAAATATCCTTGATTTATTCGTTTTCTGGGGGCCCTTGTTAAATCACAGAGGCGTCTTTTGTATTTACTTTCACAAGAATGTTCCCGTTAGTTCGGAAAACGCGAGGTCAAGGCATTCTCTTTTACAGGACTTTGCCTGCAATGTAACGGGAATACCCGTAAAATAACGGGACGGGTCGTATAAAAAAGTCATGTAAAGTTTCTATAAAATTACAAGAAATGTAAAATAACAAGAAAAGTGTTGATTAATTTTCCCAACGTTATTTAACAGCAGAGCTTTTACAGTGTGGGCGCACTCCGTCGTGAGTCAGGAAGGGCTCAGATTGGCCATTTTAATCGTCACCCAGTTCGTGTACACCATCTCGAGTGACTTGCTCTCGCCACCGGCAGGCCAAGTTGGCAAAGCCCCCTGCCAAACCGGTGTCTAGAGGTGGCCGAGGCCGGCAGGTCCCATGGTGGCAACCAGTGCTCTCATCACGGTCTGGCGCCTTAATGGGAACAGATATTGCCATTCGGTAGCGCGAAAATGGGAATCATCCGCCATCTCTCAGTTATTGTCTTTCCCAAACAGCATTTTATCATCCTAACGTGAACCCCTATCGCTGACAATTTCCAGATTGTGCATATTCCGTTTGGCGTTTATGTTTATTTTCAGCTGTTTTGAAAAGATGGCGATAAGATTAAAATGCGCTCTACCTCTGGGAAACGTACAGCGATATTCCTCACTGGAGGGGGGGGGGGGGGATTGGACGTTGTCGCTGAACGTCGGTGCGTCACGATTATTGTGTGCAGGTTTACGTCAAACTCCACCAAAACAAATTCGAGCCCGATTGGACCACTTTCAGTGGCCGCTCTCAGGCCGCAAAGTTTGAACTTTTAGCACATATTCCCTGTTCAAAGAACCTGAAAAGCCGAAAGTGCCGCCGCGGACATGCATCAGTCTCAAAGTGTAGGGTACACTATCGCAAGCCAGTGTACACAATCTGAGCGAATTTGGATCACTTCTAGCGGTCACTCTAACGCTTAAACGGCGCGCCGGGGGCATTTAGCTCCTTAATGAAGAATGTGAAAATCGGAAATCGGCCGCCATGCCGCTACTTTTTTGTTTTTTACTTATTGTCAAAAAAGCTAAAATTAAAAATTTGGACCAGAAGTGATCACCACATGACTCAATAGAGTGAGCATTTTGAAACCTCGCCCAATCAGAGTAAGCATGTTCACTGCAACAGGGTCGTCCATAAGATTGCGTTTCACTAATTGAATGAAGCCCTGAAACCTCGCTCTCCCAAGAGCGAGAAAATTCGATTCATTAAGATCGTTCTACCGAAAGCGACTGATCTGACTCCATGAATTCTACTGGTCTTGTTTTGTTAGGTCACTGTGGGGTGTGGCCGTGCTGCTGTCCGCCGTGCTGCTAGCATACATGTGCGCGGTTCTGTACATCACGTACACCACCTCGCCCACCGTGACGCGCATCGTTCAGAACGACGTCCCCACTCACTCGTTCCCGTTCCCAGCGGTCACGCTCTGCCCGTCGATGCTCATCAAGACGCCGGTCCTCGAGAGAGAACTCCTTCGGCAAGTACACCGCCGGAACGGTTTGCCTTAAAAAGCTTGACAAGTGTCGGGCAGGATTTTACCTTGATGCTGTCTTTGGCGATTGTAGATCGGTTGTCTCATATTTTAAGTTGTTCTGACTGTTCTGTCTCACGCCGTACACACCGTATCATTCAGGGTCTGGAGCGGCCCGAGTGGCGGTCCTGGCTAGTGTTCGTTCAAAACGTGTTTTTTTTAAGTCGGCGGTAAAAAAAAAGGTAAAAAAAAACAGTAAATAATTGTAAAAACAAAAAAGGCTTATTTTTTCTAATTTTCACTATAAACCCCCTATACTTTATTTTAAAGACCGATAACGATAAACTTGCATGACGTTCTTAACTTGCATGACGTTCTTACATTCTCCTTGTTACGTAATTATTATAACGTCCGTTACGAATACACAGAAGTCACAATAACGCAATGTGTAATAAAATCCAAGAATCAAGTTCAAATGTGCGCGCGCTAGCACCGCGCGCCATATTTCTCATACCACAAGCAAGCTGAACGCTGTTCTTTTGTTCTCTGAGTGTCTTAATCAGTCTGAATTTTATCCAATAAATCTGGATAACTAACCATTGTTTTCTTAATTCGTTTGTCGCACATCCTTCTCTTAAGAGACAAATTTAAAAAGAGACAAACTGAAAGTGACAATTATATCGAATCGCCTCGTTCCGACTGTACCTACGCATCTGCGACGGACTCATATCAAACTGTGTATCTCGAAAGAGCCCGGTGAACGTATGCAGCTCAGCCGCGCCGGTTTGAAACCACGCAAGTCTCGCGCGCAGATCCGAAACTTCGCAACTGCGCAGGCGCCGTTGGAAATCGCGCATCTCTGCGGTTCGACTTAAAACGTGTGTAAGTGTTAATTCGTGAATGTTCAGGAGAGCGAAACCAAATTTAGATTGCATACGACAATTCGGTAAGTGAATTTTATGGTCTGGAAGTAGTGTGCATTGTATGTTGGTACCTTAGCTTTAAGACTGGAGCGTCCCAAAGTGTTATTTAAGGCTGCGCAATGTTGCTGAAAGAGTAAATACGATAGGGTGTCACGTCGTCGTGACGTGTTTCGTAGATTTTCCACAAGGATTGTCATTCTACTAATACTCTACTTTGACTGATGAAGCATTTCTCCGCGAATTCTTATCTAGCTTCTAATCTAGTTTTTGAACTAATATTTTTGTTGCTAGTAAGGTTATGTGAATTAATAAGTGTTGTTGTTTTGGGGTCCAGCAGGTACGTCAACGGTACCGCTTTCGATCACCCAGCGTTGAAGGTCGTTATACTCCCAGGAAAATAAAGAAAATAAGAACGGTGTTACTATCGAAGCTGTTTGGGCATGGTAACAAACGCTCATGGCACGAACATTTTTGTATTGTGGTCAGGCAGTGTGGTTTTTGCGTTTTCCAGTGAGGTGTTCTGATTTCCATTTCTCTTTTTGTTTCAGATCTTCCATACTCTTGAGAGCAGCTCCAGCTCGGGGTGGACTGACATTTTTGCAATGGTGTTACTGGTTTGGTTTCCAAGTGGGCCAGAAGGATGCTTGGCTAGCAGGAGAAAGAACAAAGTTAAAAACAGTTTCGTGGAGTTGGCAAGCAATGGTGAAATAACAGCCCAACATAGTAGCTGAAGCAATGGACTCAGCTCTTAATTGTGCTCCGTTTTTTCTTGTGACCAAATAAACGAAAGCGAGCCGGCTCTACTTAAATTACCCTGTCTCATTAAATTTTTAGCAACGGCATGAATTTGTTGGAAGTATCGACCTACCCGTGTACATAAATTTTCTTTGTTTTGTTCTCTATTGACAAGTTGGCCCATTTAGCAAAATTTAGTATTGGGGCTACTATGAGCTAGAGCTGCTTGGCTGCTGTGACCTAGAAGCATACGGCATTCCAGTTACAATGGGGCTCGAAGCTGGGAGTATCGTACTACAATTAATACAATTGGCACAGTTTTTTTTAAACGGCTGCAGTAAATAAGGAGTTTTGAATAGTTAGTACATTGTTTCTGTTAGAAATGTTGTGTCCTGTCCATAGAATCATAAGACTTAACTAATTCTGGAAAAAATGTTTTTCTCTTTGCTGGCCCTTACTAAATCACCATGTTGGGGTGGAGTGGTTGGCTAAATAGCTGCTTGTTTCAAAAAGTGCTCAGGGCAGTATTATAGAGGACATTCTTTGGTGTGACATGGAAGTCAATTTTTGTTGGTTTTGTCACTCGGGAAAACATTAGACATGAACCAACTGAGAGAAAATGAGAAAGAGGGAATTGCTGCATTTTAACAATTTCTGTAGTGATAAGGCTATGAACAAAACTGCCATGGCACGACAAATTTTTAAAAGGTTACACAACCGTGTCTTGAAATTAGTAGCCGTTTGGTGAAACATTCCGCCCAAGTAAAGTTGGACACGAAACCAAACTAGATGCTGCAAATGGTGGAACAACGACCAGCCAAGAAGCCATAGAAAATTTCCAATAACTTTGTGAGGGAAAGAACCTTGTTTATTTGTAGGCAAGAGTTGGCTGCAATTTCTGTTTCTTTATAAGGGTAAAAAGGTTACTGAATGTTACTGATTGATGACAGGAGCAACCTAAATGTATGTAAGGAATATCTCCAAGGAAATAAATAGAACATTTAAACTGTGAAACAATTATTATTTAGCACAAAGATTACCATTAATTAAACAAATCCCAGTCTCATTAGAACAGGCCTGCTGGAAGTAAAACCAAGTCTCTAAACAGTGCATATAAAAGAAAGCTAACAAGCTGTTAAAAAAACAGTGCAGATGAGATCACAAAGATTACAGTGGGTGTCATGTCCCCTTAGATTTGTCTTAAAATAACATGGTAGATGACATAAAAAATCACAGACAAAATCTTTTTAAATTAAAATTGTGCTGCTTACCTAAAGATCACAAGAATGCTGTCTCAGTCCAATATCTTTGACAAGGTCAGACCGCGTCGTGGCGTAACAGGCTTCGCTCATCGCGAATCACTGTTCCGCCACTCCACGCCTGGCGCACGCCTACCTTGGACTGCCGGCGGCTGTCACCTGACCACTACGAGCCTGCGGGGCCATTCAGTCAGTAGGACGCCCTGCGGGCGTCACTCTCTCCGCACGGTCGCAACCACGCTCATGTTCTACCTTCCGAACGTATCTTACATCATCCTTTCGTTATTAATGCAACAAACCTCACCTACCCTTACCTGCCTCAGCCTAACCTACCCAAACCTCCACTAACCTAACCTAACCGAGCCTAACACACTCGAGTCACTGATCCGCCCCTCCACGACAGGCGCATGGCGCGTACTGACCTCACCTAACCGGCGGATATTAAATTTTAGACCACTTGTGAAAATTATCTAAGAAACCGCTTGGGCTACGGTGCCCCTGAGGGGTGGCTGACTCTGGTATGATGCAAGAAATATATGGTCCAAATTTGAGCTTTCTACGTCTAACCGTTCTCGAAAAACGCGCGGACAAACGAACAAACAGACAGACACAGACAAAACATTTTTGACCCAGTCGGTCCAGGGCTTCGCTATCGCTCAGCCAATTAGTATTCGTACTTCTAGACATATCTATTACCAAAACTATGTGATAAAATAAAATAAACATGTGTTGCAAACAACTTCACATGTAAAAAAAATACTAGCAAGAATCAAAGTAAAACATAAAAACAAAACACAAAAATACAAATCACATTGACATACAGGTGCACATACAGTCACATGGCACTTGACTTGACTAAGAGTCTTGACGAAGAGGATCATCCGGGTCTTCTTCAGCCTCGCTCGGTTTTTTTTTCCTCTTTTCGAGGTTTGAGAAACTGCCTTGCGCTTCTTTACCCTGCCTGTGCGAGGCTCTGGGGCAGGGAGAAGTAAAACTTGTGATGTATTTGAGGTATCAAGTTATTATCACAATAAAATTTCAAATCAGCAAACTTCTTCTGAGATATGGGAAGGAGTTCATTTGTACAGTCTCTTGGGTGCAAACGTAGAGATATTCACGGGTCTACCAACCCCTTTTGTGGCAACAGCCTTTGGCTCGTGATCAAAGTTGACCTTGTCCAGATAATGATGGGGAGTCGAGCCATCCACTGACACCTCTCTGAGCTGCGTCCAAGGAACCTTGGCACCTTCCACATCAGTATCGAGGGACAACTTTCCAGGAAGCTCCTTACAACAAAGTAGACGTACGCCAGACCGCGTCGTGGCGTAACAGGCTTCGCTCAGCGCGAATCACTGTTCCGCCACACCACGCCTGGCGCATGCCTACCTTGGCCTGCCGGCGGCTGTCTTCTGCCAAGGAAGACCCTGCGGGGCCAAACAGTCAAAAGGACGCCCTGCAGGCGCCGCTGTTTCCGGCCGGCCGAAGCTACGCTCATGTGGCAGCCGGACGTATATTACATTGCCTTTTTGTCATGAACGCCCGTTAACCTTGCCCAAACTACCCTTACCTAACTGAGCCTAACCTACCTAGGTCTCTACTAACCTAACCGAGCGTAACCGACTTCTATGATGCTTAGTTCTTGAGTTTCAGCGGTCGTTACATGTGGCCCTCGAGGACGGGGTCCCTAGTCTCGAGACCAGTGGCTTTAATCGTTCGCAGCCCCCCCCCCCCACCCATGCCCTCTGCAGAAACGCAAAGCTCATCTCCCTAAAACGCATCGCTTACTTGGTGCTCGAGTTACAATGTTTTTGCTATGTGGCTCTCGAGGACGGGGCGCATGGCATCGAGAGCGGTAGGCGTGATGTGGTACCCTTGTTTCCCATTGCCGCGGCCCGCAAAGTACAACGTCGAAAACCGCAAGTCAGTACCTCCTACCGTTCGAAAGATAGAAGTTGGCTCTCGAGCACGGGGTGCGTAGTCTGGAGAAAAGTCGTCCGAATGGGGTGCCCATATTTTCCTTTGCCGCGGCCAGGAAATGCCAATGCCGAAAACCGCACGACGCTATGCCGTACAGTCTAAAAGATGGAAAGTGGCTATCGAGGACGGGGTGCGTGGTCTCCAGCCCGGTGTCATTGCCAAACGATCGCAATAATGACCGAACCACTACGATGGCCGGCGCTGCAAACCGCACCTCTCTAGGTGGCTCGGTTCTCCTGATATTCCCAAGTTTGCTTGAAATGGACGCCATTATGGATCTCGGCAAAGAAAAAAAAGGGCACCCCACTCGGACGACTTTTCTCCAGACTACGCACCCCGTTGTCAGAGGTTCAGTGGTTGTTGGTTGTTAAGGAGAACCAGTGGTTGAGTTCGGTGTCGACCGACCCCGAACATGGCCAACGGCAGCAGGCAGACGGCGTAGCGGCGCGGTGGAGGTGTGGGCGGCTAGGCACTACATGGTGGGCACGCGGACGTGCCGACACCAGCCGTGACGGAGTGCGACCCAGAACTGCCTGGCTAGTGGGCGCTGCTAATACATATAGTACCGCGGCGGCGTGGGACGGCAGAGTGCTGGGTATCATGTTGATACTTAGTGAGCGTTCACCCGCGCATGCAGCGCGGAGCGCGGTGCTGACATCCGGACGCTCGCTCTGAGCGCCGTGTCTTAATCATGCCGACTATCTGCCACAAACCGTGATATCCCACGCGCCCGGTACAGTGCCACCACGGGCACACCGTGATATGGCCGCTACTGGCCAGCCGGGAGGCTGGCCTCAGGCGGTGATCACCCGCCTGACACCGTGCTCGAGAGCCAACTTCTATCTTTCGAACGGTAGGAGGTACTGACTTGCGGTTTTCGACGTTTGACTTTGCGGGCCGCGGCAATGGGAAACAAGGGCACCACATCACGCCTACCGCTCTCGATGCCATGCGCCCCATCCTCGAGAGCCACATTGCAAAAACATTGTAACTGGAGAACCAAGTAACCGATGCGTTTAGAGAGATGAGCTTTGCGTTTCTGCAGAGGGCATGGGGGGGGGGGGGCTGTGAACGAGTACAGCCACTGGGCTCCAGACTAGGGACCCCGTCCTCGAGGGCCACATGTAACGACGGCTGAAGCTCGAGAACTAAGCATCATAGAAGTGCGGATTGCGGCACTGCACAAAGGCATCGTATAAGTATGGCGAACAAATTCAGCCTTCGGTCCCGAGACCAGAGACCCCGTCCTCGGGAGTCGTCGAGCAGCGGATCAGTGACTCGAGTCGGTTACGCTCGGTTAGGTTAGTGGAGATCTGGGTAGGTTAGGCTCAGTTAGGCACGGGTAGTTCAGGAAAGGATAACGGGCGTCGATGACAAAAAGGCAATGTAAGATACGTCCGGCTGCCACAGCATGAGCGTAGCGGCACGGCATAGCGTCGTGCGGTTTTCGACATTGGCATTTCCAGGCCTCGGCAAAGAAAATTTCCAGCGCCTACAGCACTGAGCGGCCCTCGTTAACCAAAAAACGAATTTATTCTAAAAATAGTACTATGAAACGGCTTGGTTTTGGAACCTACGACGCGCTGAATGCCGACTCGGCCTCTCAGACCGCGCGCCCACGGCGACATTGTTAACAGGCCTCGCGCGAACGACTTTTACAAGCCCTGGCACACCGCGGCCGCGGGGATCCGGTCGGAGCGCACAGCACGGCTAGCCAAGTTGACAACAATACGTCTTGGCAATAAAGGGTGTATCACCCATTTAAAAAAGTTTCATATTCAGTTTAATTGCGACCGTGAAATGTGGCTCGATTTTCTGCAAAATGTGCATGCAAACAACATACCTAATTTTGCATTTTTAAATTAACTAAGGCGATAAATAATTTTGAATTTTGAAGTTGGCGATATTGGAATACCAGTCTTCCCCTTCTTGCCCCACTTTTGTGGCGCCTTCTCTCTTCCTGCCCCAGTTCTGTGGCGCCATCTCTCGGCGCGGAGCTGAAATGCGGCCGCGCGAGCGCGGCTACAATGACACCTCTAGTGGGAAAAAAAAAAAATAGAATGGTCGATGCAAGGGGATCCTCGCTTCGCTCGGGCCCAAAAAGAAGGGCACCCCACTCGGACGACTTCTCTCCAGACCACGCACCCCGTGCTCGAGAGCCAACTTTTATCTTTCGAACGGTATGAGGTACTGACGTGCAGTTTTCGGCGTTGGACTTTGCGGGCCGCGGCAATTGTAAACAAGGGCACCACACCACGCCTACCGCTCTAAAGGACATGCGCCCCGTCCTCGAGAGCCACATTGCAAAAACACTGCAACTCGAGAACCAAGTAAGCGATGCGTTTAAGAGAGTAGAGCTTTGCGTTTTTGCAGAGGGCATAGGGAGAAGGGGGGGGGGGCTGTAAACGAGTAAAGCCACTAGTCTCGAGACTAGGGACCCCGTCCTCGCGGAGCACATTACGACCGATGAAACTCGAGACTAAGTGTCATATAGAAATGCGGTTTGCGGCACCGTTTAAAAGATGGAAAGTGGCTCTCGAGGACGGGGTGCGTGGTCTCGAGCCCGGTGCCATTGCGAAAAGATCGCAATGATGGCCAAACCGCTACGATGGCCAGCGCTACAAGCCGCACCTCGCTAGGTGGCTCGGTTCTTCAGATATTCCCAAATGTTTACTTCAAATGGACGCCATCTTGGATCTCGAGCACGGGGTAGCGCGGAGGGGTTAACTATGCACAAGCCTGTATTCCTTGTCACATTCCACGGAGGGTCGGTTCTATAGCAAATTTAGATAGGGGCCTTCATTTGGCCGTGAGAGGGGATAGTAGAGGGCTGCGCCCCCGCAGTCAATCTTCCCTATAATTTGTTTTTGGTATTTTATACCAATTGCACGCACACCGTCCTCGAGAGCCACTTTCCATCTTTTAAACGGTACGGTCTAGCGTTGTGCGGTTTTCGACATTGGCCTTTGCGGGCCGCGGCAAAGGGGAACATGGGCGCCACACCAGGACAACCGCTCTCCAGACCACGCACCTCGTGCTCGAGAGCCAACTTCTATCTTTCGAACAGTAGGAGGTACTGACTTGCGGTTTTCGACGTTGGACTTTGCGGGCCGCGGCAATGGGAAACAAGGGCGCCACGCTACGCCTACCGCTCTCGAGACCTTGCACCCCGTCCTCAAGAGCCACATAGAAAAAAAATTGTTATACGAGTACCAACTAAGCTATGCGTTTTAGAGAGATAAGTTTTGCGTTACTGCAGAGGGCATGGGAGGGGGGGGGGGGCTGTGAACGAGTACAGCCACTGGTCTCGAGACTAGGGACCCTGTCCTCGAGGGCCACATGTAACGAACGCCGAAACTCGAGAACTAAGTGTCATAGAAATGCGGATTGCGGCACTGCACAAAGGCTTCGTATGGGTGGCGAACGAATACAGCCTCCGGTCTCGATACCAGGGACCGCGTCCTCGAGAGTCGTCGAGCAGCGGATCAGTGACTCGAGACGGTTACGCTCGGTTATGTTAGGTTAGTTGGGACCTGGCTAGGTTAGGCTCAGCTAGGTAAGGGTAGTTTAGGAAAGGTTAACGGGCGCCGATGACAAAAAGGCAATGTAAGATACGTCTGGCTCCCACAACATAAGCGTAGCTGCGACTGGGGGGAAACAGCGACGCCCGCAGGGCGTCCTACTGAGTTGTTGGCTACGCAGGAAGCTGCTCGTCAGAAGACAGCCGCCGGCAGGCCAAGGTAGGCGTGCGCCAGGCGTGGAGCGGCGGAACAGTGACCTTGTCTTGCACACAACAATTTTTGACCCTTTACCTTAAAAAATATTCCCTGGATATACCTCTCCTTGAGTTTTCTTTGGATCCTGTCAATTTTTCCTTGAATACTGCACGGCGTGAGATGAAGTCCCACTTCCTTGTTTTACCAGGGATTTTCCAGAACTGAGCAAAAGTCTCCACACGCTCCTCTTCAGAAATCTTGCTAACACATTTTCTACGACAACTCTCATCGCATAGGTCTTTCATTGATCGTGCTGGCACCACATTCCCTTTTGCATTGAGATGCTCATCTCCTCTATTGAGTTTAGCTTTTGCAATGTTTTTCTCCCACTTTTCTGGTTGAGCAACTTTCTCTCTTGTTTTCTTCTTTCCCTGATCCTCAGCCTTACTTTTGTCACTCACTGAATAGTCATTGTCTCCATCATTATCAATAAGTGGCTCTGGAATAACATCACCTTAAACAACATTACTTTCTTCATCATTGTCAGTAAGTGGTTCATTAATAACAACACTATTTTGCCCAGCATTAAATGAATCATCAGGTCCACCAATGGATATAAGTTCAAATAAATTTCTCCTACAAGGTGGTTTCTTAGCATCTGAAATTTAAAAAAAATCATCATGAGAACACTTGAAATATTTACACTATAAAAACCACCAATGGGTGTTGAGCTTTCCAAGTTAGCAAGAGAGCCATTTATGGAGCCAAACAGAACTTCATCAGAGTCTGGGAAGGAACAAAAAGTGCAGAACTAAAAATGATGACACTAAATCCAATGTAAACTTCCCTGCTCACCCCAAAATAATTTTTAAAAAAAATGGAGACTTAAAAATACTGTCCCACTAAGTGGGACACTGGAAGGCCCGGAGTTTCGCAAGGGTTTGGGTTGGTTACGTTACCGCCTATTTAGGTTTTATGAGTTTATTTAATTTTGTTTTTTTAAAATGAAAGGATATTTGAAGATATGTACTAGTTTTGTAATAGAACAGGGCAGTTTTAAAATTTTGGTTATATAGTAACGGTCAGCGCACCGCTGTATTCTCATACGCGGGCCGCCCAGTGCTGGCCTGCAAGGTGGTGTCCCCGCCCGGCTTGGCCCGGCGGCCCGACAATGCACGCCTCGCTCTGAGTCTCGGGTCCCTTGGCTTGTTGTGCGTACTCTAGGGTAGAGGGGAGGGGTAGGGTCCCACCGAAACGGTCCTCCTGCCTTGAGTCGCCACTCTCGTAGCCGTGGCTCGGCCAGGCCCCGGCTCGGCACATCGACAATGGGTACCCGGCAAGGGCTGCGCAACAAAAAAGAAGGATGGAAGATTTGGTAGTGGACTAGAAAAGGATAGAATAGCGGATGCAGCCACCTGACGAGCCGAGCAGGGGTAGCTCTGTCCCTTTATTTTGCCATTGGATGGAGTGAGATAGCGTAAAAACGCATTTGAAATTCAGCTGTTACATTTTATAAGTATAAAAGTTGGTTTGCTGTACTAGCCCAGTCACCCTCGATATTTCTGTTAGACAGATTTTTGATTTTTTGCCTCGTTATCTATCTACAGCAATTGGTCCTGTGGACCATAGATGCGCGTATAGTTGTGTCCCTTTCTTTCGCCATAAGAAGAAGTGAGATAGCTGACTTTTAAATCGATTCTTCGGCCACTTGGAAGCTTTTTCAAAGTGTAAAAACACGTCAGCGTGCCCTGCAAAAGTATCCTGCGTCCACGTGCACAGTTCCAGAAAATTCTTATAGAGGGCCATAGGGGCAGCGTTTAAAAGAAAAAAAAAGTCCAATCGGGTCAGACGATAAGGCAACTCCGTTTCACTTCGTGCCTAAAAAGTCCAAACGGGTCAGACGATAAGGCTCCTCCGTTTTACTTCGTGCCTAGAAAGCAACAGCAGTGCACAAGATCTCTCAGAATACCACTTACCATTACCAATAGGAAGCTCATTATCAAAAGCTGAAGATGCAATAGAGAATGCTTTAATGCTGCTCGGATCATGATTTTGGTGGCCTGTACAAAATAAAATATGAAATTAAGCAAAGCACAACAATGTCAGATGAGTTTTCAGTAATGTTGGACAATTTGAGTGGGAAATACAGAGACAGTTAATAAAATAGCATACTCACTTGTAGAAATGATGTTTTCAGTTATATCACTAGTTGCAATGGTAACTGGAACAACAAATTAAAAGATTAGCAATGTTTAATAAGAATAGAGTGGAAATTTCCAACATATGGATATAGATATAGTGTTGTTTTCACTTTATTTGAACTGATACACAAATTGTTGTCTGAGATTTCTGAAAGAATCCCACCGCCATTCGAATAGCAGCTGGCTGGGTTTATTTCTGTCATAGAACACGCATGCAAAAACCACGTACCATTGGGGATGGGGAGCTCCAAATCAGATGCCGACGTAAACAAGAATACACCACTGCTGCTGTCAGAAGGTGAAGGCGTGAAATTACTGCTGTTGTTGCATTCGTGATTCTGTTGACCTGGACAAAGCAACACATAAAATTAAGCAAAGCACAACAATATCATATTGGTTCTCTGTAATGTTAGTGAGGGGTGCAGAATAGCAGCTCACTAGGTTTCTTTCCGTTATAGAACACACATGCAAAAACCACATACCATTGGGGATGGGAAGCTCCAAATCAGATGCCGACGTAAACAAGAATACACCACTGCTGCTGCTGTCAGAAGGTGAAGGCGTGAAAGTACTGCTGTTGTTGCATCCATGATTCTGATGGCCGGAATAAAGTAAGATAAAAAAATTAAGGAAAGTACGACAATATCAGATTAGTTTTCAGTAATGTTGGACAATCTGAGGGAGAAGTGCTGAGACGGTTATTAATACAGCGTACTTACTTGTGGTGACGACGTCTGAAATGTTATCATAAGCTGCATCAGTAACTGCAAGAAAAGGTCAAACAGTCAGTCAGTAAATTGACCCCAGCCCTTGCACACCGATGTATATTGAATGTAATTGTAAATTGAAAATTGTATATTGAAGAGAAGTATCCAGACATGCTACCGAAACTTACTTGTGTCAACTAACTTGCTGAATGTTTTAAAATGAGCCGCGGAGTCGGGCGAGAATGGCTTTATGGGGCTCTCAACCGGAGTTCTCACGGATGCTTCTGAAAATCAATGAAATCGGAACCAGAACCAGTATCAACTACATTTGGCAACACTAATCTTTTAACATGTACCACAGCGAAACATACGGCTTCATTACTGAAGGGGGCCGCGGAGAAAGGAAATGAATTTTGATTTAAGCAGACATGAGCAAACAAGGGAATGAACGAACGACCGTAGAGTCAACATAACTTAGTCTCGGATGAGAGTAGAGGTTAAAGCGGCACCTTCGGCGGCGATTCCAAAGTTTTCCATTAACTAACTCAGCAACTTACCCTTTTTTGCGCACTGAGCCGCGTCCTTGAGGCTCGCAAGAAATTTAGCTCTCTTGGAGGCCATGGCCACGAGGGGAAATTTCTTGCATCCAAAGCCACAGATCTTAACGTGCCAGACACCCCTGGACGCCTCCCGCTCACTGTTGCCGGTTGGGCCAGGTTAGGCTGGCTAGTGGCTGGGCTCGCGAGATTCGGCAGGGAGCCACAGAGCCCAAGGAACGCTCGGGCCTTTAATAAAATTACTGTAGCTAAATAAATAAAAAGGCGATTTTCGATATATTTAGCTCGTTAGAAACCAAATTTTTTAAATCAAATTTACGGCGCGATAAGTAAAAACTCGCAAATATGTACATAAGCGGTTTCTAAGCTGAACCACAGAGATGCGCGATTTCAAACGGCGCCTCTGCAGTTGCGTACTTTCGGATCTGCGCGTGAGACTTGCGTGCTTTCAAACCGGCGCGGCTGAGCTGCATACGTTCACCGGGCTCCTACGAGATACACAGTTTGAAATGAGTCCGTCGCAGATGCGTAGGTACAGTCGGAACGAGGCGAAATGTAAGAACGTCGCGAGAAAACGCCAATACTCTGCAACTCACATGGGTAAAACCGGTAAAAAACCGGTAAAAAGTGTTAAAAAAACGGTAAAAAACGTGTTTTTACCGTGTTTTTTACTGGATGAGAACACTAGTCCTGGCCCCTTCCTGGAACACTGCAAAGATTTGCGGTATTTGCAAAATATGAAAATCTGCATACATATAGTTGGCTGAGCGATACCGAAGCCCTGGACCGAGCCCTGGACCGACTGGGTCAACAGTGTTTTGTCTGTCGGTCTGTTTGTCTGTCTGTTCCCGCGATTTCTCGAGAACGGTTAGAACGCTCAAATTTGGACCACATCTTTCTTGCATCATACCAGAGTCAACCCCCCCCCCCCCCCTCAGGGGCACTGCAGCTCAAGCGGTTTCTAAGATAATTTTTACAAGTGGTCTAAAATTGAAAATCCGCCGGTTGGGTGAGGACAGCATGCGCCATGCGCCTGTCAGGAAGGGGTGGATCAGTGACTCGAGTGGGTTACGCCCGGTTAGGTTAGTGGGGGCCTGGGTAGGTTAGGTTAGGACTGGTTGAGTGGCAGTGATAACGAAAGGGTGATGCAAGATACGTTCGGAAGTGAGAACATGAGCGCGGTTGCGACCGCGTGGAAAGAGTGGTCTGGCGGTTTGGCGTACGCCTACCTTGTTGCACTGTCATCGCACGTGTTGTAAAATCAATACGTTTAGCTGTGATGAAGACTAAGTGTGATTAGTCAAAAATACTACACCTGGAGCTGCGGTGACCATTGCAGTTGGACCTTCATCTAGGGAATGAAAGGCCGGTAATGTTACCGGTATGATTCGGTAAGTTACTGTCACTTACGGTAATATTACTCAACCTCGGAAAATGTGGGATAATTTTCAAAGCCTTAAAACTTAGTAGGTCAGCTGTGTTGGTTGTTCAAAGGGATGAAAAGTTTACTTTTTCTCATTACCAGCAATTCCTTGAACTAAATTCACCCTATATCGCGTCCTTAAAGAGTTGTTTGGCAAATTCAATTACTTTGAAACTAACAAGATGAACTTTCAGCCGGAGGGCCGCCTTAACACGTACTATTTTGATATAAACCCGCTGTAAATCAATCTTTCCTATTATTACCAAAAATACCGGTAATTTACCAATCTTACCGTAACTTACCGTCAAATTGAACCTGACCGGTATTTTAAAATCCCTACCTTCATCACAGCTAAACGTATTTGGCTCGTCACACTTAGCTGCAATGAACATCACACAGGAAGCTTTATCGCAGCTTAGTGTGATGAGCTAATCACTGTTAACTGTGATTAATCAAAAATACTACAGCTGCAGCTGACATGGGATTTCATCACAGCTGGAGTGTGATGTACATCACAGTTAGGGTTGCAGTGTAATAGCACATCTAAATTGTTTGTGGATGTACAGAAAATGTGTTTTCTGGGATTGCTGTATTACTGTGTTAAAAGAGTAATTTTATTTTGTGCTATCTTTCTTTATGAACTGTGTAGATACTGTGCACGAAATTAATCCTGAAATTATGTGAAAAAAAATGTTTAAAAGGTGCAAAACTACACAAGGCAAATTTTCGCAGAAGTAAAAACGCGCTTAGTTGTAGATATCACCGTGGACACTGTTAAAAACATATCGGGAGTCCTTAAGTCGTCCAGAAACTTTTTTACAAACTGATCCTTCGTTTTTCCGCAACGTATGACATATTGAGATTCGCTCTGCTCAGATCAAAATTTTACAGCGCATTAAATAGAGGACACATGGTCTTCATCAATAGCCACAATATCATACCTCATAGTAACGCATTCTCCCTGTGACAAGTGATTTTATCCGGCGAATTCCCGAAGGTTCTCTGGAATTCACGACGGACTGTCGGAAATAAAATTACCAACTGATCCTCCGTGATTTCCCAGACTTTTTTTTAACAGTGTATGATTCACCACGCAGGTACGTGGATTACCTTGACGTCAGACGTGTGAGTCCCGTACCGCCCGCGGTGAGAGCGAAGTGGCGACACTTCGTGTTGGCGGTCAGTCAGGCGCTCGCCAACTACCAGTATCCAAGATACCGCCTCATGAAGCCCGCCCTCAGCCTCATCGGCCGCATGCTGCCGTTCTTAGACGGCTTGCCGATTTCGCAGGTCATGCTGCAGGTCAGTGACAACAGCGCCCAGAAACGGCGGTTCTTGTCACAAGAAAATTACCACTTGTACCAAGAACACCAAGGAGCGACACGCACACGGGAGATGTGCGAAAGGTTAAAGGTCAGCTCAAAATAAGGTGCGTCGCAGTACACGACTTTTTGATCTTATCTTTTGGATAGCACTCAAAAGCTTCGAATTTTAATGCTGCATCCAGAAATGACCTCGGTTTTGGGATAGGACGACTCCTTTATGACCCTACCTGGTCATGTTAAAAAAAGAGGAGTTTTCGCACTTGTTGATGCTTTTGGGCCCCCCGTCACACTCTGAGGTGTCGGGGTGAGTATTTCTGGGTCAGATGGTCAGTGCAAGTGTTTCTACTACATGCCTGCCTACCCAGGACTCACCACGCCTGCACATTGAGTCCCGTCCACTAGGGGCGGTCATAGAAAGGTCGACGTTCAAATCTCAAGTTCGACGTTCAAATCTCAAGTTCGACATGTCATAGACGTAGCCTGCTCTACCAAACGACCAGAAACATTTTTTCCAGAATTTTCGGACCACTTCTAGGGGTTCCGCAAGAGCTATTTGTGGTGAGCTAAGGCAACCCGCAAAGCACCACTTTTTCGCCCGTCCTGTCAATAAACTGCGGGAAGACGGTACTTTTTCGGCTTAGTTATGGTAGGCCTTCAGATCATGTGGGTTCACTCAGTGCTGACGACAGAGGCTACCTCGCCTCACATGTGAGCAACTCCGTTCGTACCACTAAAATCGAGAATCCTCCGCCATTTCTTTAATTTTGTTCGTATCTCGAATGAAAACCTATACAACTCGCGCTCCTCAGATTTTGTGTACCGCTTTTGGTGTAAATGTTCACACTAAATCTGAAGAGCGCTACTTGTACAGGTTTACATTGCGATGAAAACAAGTCATTCGGAAACCAGAAACGACCAAAAATAGGGAAATAAAGGAAGATTCACGATTATAGTGGTACGTACGGAGTTGCTATGTTTTACCTGTAAGGCGAGGTAGCCCCTGTCGACAGCACTGAGTGAAGCCACGTGATCTGACGGCCTCGGTCACTCCCCAGACTCCTCTCCAACAAGGGCCTACCATAACTACCATAAAAAGCCTAAACGGCCTAAAAAAAACCTAAAACCCTAATAAAAGGCCTACCATAAAAAGTACAGTCTTCCCGCAGTTCATCGACAGGACGGGCGAAAAAGTGGAGCTTTGCGGGCTGCCTAAGCTCACTACAAATGACTCTTGCGGAACCCCTAGAAGTGGTCCGAAAATTCTGAAAAAAATGTTTTTGGTCGTTTTGTAGGGCGGGCCAACTTTTCTGATATGTCGAACTTAAAATTTTCACATCGACCTTCCTATGACCGCCCCTAACGGCCGGCCCCCGCACCTCCCCTCCCACCCGCACCTCCCTGCCCCGCCCCCGGCCCTTCCCGCGCGCGGTCCAACTGACAGACAGGGAGGCGTGCAGTGTGCTCCGGAGGCTGGGGGTTCCTACCACGGTTCCTCCGTTGCACAAGTGGCAGCGTGTCGGGTCGGTATGCATGGGTAAGCGTGTTCTATTCTCCGTAAAGCATTTTCTGTTAATGTGTGTCCTTCTCTGTCCCCAGCCCGGACCCATAAGAGAGGGAGACAGAGAAGCACGTAGCCTCGAAGCGTGGGGAGGGGAGGGCGGGGCGCGGAGAGGTCTTCCGGTCGGCTCGCCACTACACTGGTAATCCAGGAATGTGACATCACGCTCCAACGAATGTGACACGTGTCACATTGCTTTGAATGTTGTGTCACATTCGTTTAAGTGTGATGTCACATTTGTTTTAATGTGACTGGTAGGAAGGGCGCCCGAGTCACACTCGAACAATTGTGACACTGCATTCCGAGGAATGTGACACTTGGACGTGATGTCACATTCCTGGATTTCCAGTGTAATGTATTGTTTTAATGCCGCGTAAAAGTGTTTGTATTGTGTTTATATTGTGTTCACATCGTGCACCAGAACACATTCTAAACGCATTTCGAACTCGTTTCCGACGGAATTTCACGTGTTCGGAATGTGTTTGGCAACTCAAAAAAAAATGTGTTTACTTTGGTTTGAAAGCGCATTTCAAACTCATTCTGCGCACATTATAAACACATTAACCGTTCTAATTCGCAGCTTTTAAACTCAAAAGAACATGTTTGTGAAGAGTAAACGCATTCAGAACACATTCACAAACACGTTTCAGACACATTCTCGTGTACCATTTTCGCAGGTTGAGACTAGAAACGGCAAAATACAGACACGCACGTTTAATTAGTGCCACACGATATTCACGTTAACGATATACAAATATCGGTATTGCTATCAGTGCGAATAAGTTTTGAGCCTCCCTGCGAGCGCACTCAGTCAAAACTATTAGCACTGATTGTACCTTACAGGGGAGGAGTGCACACTCAGAAAAGTCGGTTCTCGGAGCAAGAACAATGTTCTCGGTTCAAGACAATTTCGCACTCAACTTTGTCCAGTAAATTTTTATCTTGATCCGAGAACAATATTCTTGACTTAAATCCATTTCTCTAGGCTCAAGTTGGGATGCACGATACGTATCGATATTATCGAAATATCGATATTTTCTCCCGATATTTCGATATCGGTATATCGATATGGTTTGCAAGCCGATATGCCGATATATCGATATTTTTAATCGATATATCGAGCGATATTTAAAGAGAATATGTAGAATATTTTTAGAGAATATTTATGATTTTTGTAGATATCAGCCGCGCTTCCGCTGTCCATAAAAAAGGCCTCGAAAACAGTAACTTTCGTACCGCCAAACTACATTGTACATCCTCTGCAATTGCTTTTGGTCAGGTCGCACCCTGGTTTCCGAATGGCTTCTTTGTATCGCAATTTCACCTATACCTGGCGCCATTTTTAGATTTTGTGTATTGCGTCAAATACCAGTATTTATTTTGAACAATACGTTCTTTTGTCCACTTTCTGTAACAGTTTCTCGGTAATGTCCGAAAATATCGATATATCGCAAATATCGATATATTTTTCCGATATTATCGATATTTCATCGCAAGGCATTTGATATTATCGATATCGATAATATCGATATTTTTTATTCGATGTGCATCCCTAGGCTCAAGTACAGAATGTACTTTGGTGTCACAACTCCACCGAGACAAAAAAGTGGAGAGCATATTCTGGACAAAGCTGAGACCGAAAATGCGCTTGAAATTTTGAGCGCGTTGGTGTCCAAGTATTTTGGATACTTTCGTTGAAGAAAATACCACCGGCCCGACCCAGATTCGAACCCTCGATTCCTGGGCTGGGAGTCTGGCAGTCTGACCACTGCGCTACAGCTTTGAGCCACTGGTCTGCGAACCATGGCGACGCCTCACGATTAGCCTGTTATAGAACCGAGATCATGAAATCGAGTGATGTTCTGTTCTCGGATCGGGAACCGACTTTTCTGAGTGAAGAACGGAGGGTCGTCAATCAACCTCCTACACTTTAAAAAAAAAATCTGTTCGAATTTAGCATGTTTGAGGTTCCCGCTGTCAGTTTCTAGCATCAAGCTCACGCATTTAGGTCGATGCTTGATTCAAGCATTCTTCGAAATGCGCAAGCTTGATTCAAGAAACTGATAGCGAATATCTTAAATATGCTAAATTCAAACCGATTTTTTTTAGAGTGTAAGTGTTCAACGCCTTGTTGGCCGATGTCACACCTACTTCACGTCATCCTTGGCTGAGCGAGAGCGAAGCCCTGGACCGACGGGGTCAAAAATGTTTTGTCTGTCAGTCTCTGTATTTCTCGAGAACGGTTAGACTTAGACTCAAATTTGGACCACATCTCTCTTGCATCATACCAGAGTCAACCTTTCCTCAGAGGCACCGCAGCTCGAGCGGTTTCTAAGATTTGGCGTGTTGTGCGTACTCTAGGGTAGATGGGAGGGGTACGGTCCCACCGAAACGGTCCGCCTGCCTTGAGTCGCCGCTCTCGTAGCCGTGGCTCTGCCAGGTCCCGGCTCGGCTCGCCACATCGACAATGGGTACCCGGCAAGGGCTGCGCAACAAAAAAAGAAGGATGGAAGATTTGGTGGTGGTCTAGAAAAGGATGGAATAGCGGATGCAGCCAGCTGACGAGCCGAGCGGGGGTAGCTCTGTCCCTTTCTTTTGCTATGGGGTGGAGTGAGGCACCTGAATTTCAAATGCGCGAACTGTTACATTTTCTGAGTTTAAAAGTAGGTTCGCTGTACTTGCCCAGTCACCCTCGATAATTCTGTTAGACAGATTTTTGATTTTTTGCTTCGTTATCGATCTACAGCAATTGGCCCTGTGGACCATAGATGCGCGTATAGTTGTGTCCCTTTCTTTCGCCATAAAAAGAAGTGAGATAGCTGACTTTTAAATCGAGTTTTCGGCCACTTGGAAGCCTTTTCAAAGCGTAAAAACACGTCAGCGTGCCCTGCAAAAGTATCCTGCGTCCACGTGCACAGTTTCAGAAAATTCTTATAGAGGGCCATAAGGGCAATGCTTAAAAGAAAACGAAGTCCAATCCGGTCAGACGATAAGGCAACTCCGTTTCACTCCGTGCCTAAAAACGCGCATACTCGGGCGACGAGACGGACCAGCGCGCTGCGACGGGCGGCTCTTCGGAACCGAAGTGCGTCCGAAAACGTCACCTATGCTTGTCGCACTCATCGGTAGATGTTGGCAGGGGCGGTGACAGACGAACATTTCGAGCGCACTTCGGGTCCGCAGACCCGCCCATTGCTAGGCTGTAGATGGATGGCGTGGCGACGCACGGCGCGTCAGGGCGGTAACGACGCCGCGGTGCGCGACATCAGGCGCTTCAAGACCGTCCAACCGGATCTATCGTGGCCTGGCGTGACTTTTTGAAATACCCCCCCCCCCCTCCTCCCCCTAAATCGGCCCATAAATGGATGATTTACTTAGTGCACACACCCTTAATTCTGTATGCTTGACTCAAGTTTTCTCGTCAAGAAACCTCACCAATGCTTAATACAAAAATCTCCTCAAATGCGAGTTTCAAGCAATACTAGAGTAAATCGCAGAAAGCATGTATTTGGGACAATACTAGTAACAAGAATAATTGCCAAGAGAAGCCAATTTTGCTTCACCGAAGAATTCAGAACTGAGGGTGCAGTGTAATCGGAGTTTTGATACGTGCCCCATCAGTTGAGTAAGAGCGATTGTAAGGTCGACGGAAAGTGAGCGTCTGCTGGACGTCTATCCATGCAAACAAGTTCCTTCGGGTGAAAATGCAAACGAACCGCACCTATAAAAAAAATCTGTTTGAATTTAGCATATTTGAGATTCTCGCCGTATGTTTCTTCAATCAAGATTTACTACATTTACTACAATCCTTGTCAAATTCAAACAGATTTATTTTCAAGTGCGGTTCCCATATGCCATTAGAATGTATCTTACGTTACAGATTGAGTGTTAAATAGTACTCTTTTTTCCGTTAGGTCTGAACGACAGTCTGCTCCTGCTCCTCCCCTCTGTGCGTCACCCGGCGGCACCTGCTTGTGCCCCGGGCACAGGCAGGTGGTGCGCTGTAACCCACAGGAAACACTCGAGGCTTTGATACTGTACTTCAGACCGGCCCTTCTATCGCAGACAAATATCGGACACCTGTAACACCTGGATGTGTCAATTTCCGTCCGCTCTCATATGTTCCATGAAAAGGAACGTGTGATAAACAAACGGGCGACGTCCCTTCGCCAAACCACGGCGCCACCGCAGTTGTGATATGGACAAAAATCGGGCTTCAGCAAATCACATTGAACGAGATCGAGGTTCATTTTCGTGCTTACGGGGCACTACCAGGTACATAAAATCTACTTCAGTTCAGGCCAGCAACGTTTGCCCACATTTGTCACCCCGGCCCCGGACACAAACTCCTCAGTTGCAATTTTCGTTTGCCCCTCCATTGTGTGAAAGTCAAAGAAACGCCTGTCATGGTAAAGAGATTGTCGCTGCAGGCGCCAGTTGGTAACAGGGCCCTACACTGAAATCCCAAGTGTGATGTACATCACACTCTAGCTGTAATAGAACCCCGTGTCAGCTGCAGCTGTAGTATTTTTCACTAATCACAGTTAACTGTTATTAGCTCATCACACATAGCTCTGACGAAGCTCCATCTGTGATGGTCGTTGCAGCTCCAGGTGTAGTATTTTTGACTAATCACACTTGGTCTTCATCACAGCTGAACGTATTGAATTCATCAAACTTGCTATGACAGTGTAAGGGACAGGAACTGAGTGGAAGGGGAAACACCTCAATCTCACAGAATTTCTAACTTAATGTAAAGGTCGACTCCTACTAGGGTCGGTGCAGCCAATAACTTCACACCGTGCAAGTGCTCTACAAACCCAGATGTGTGGCAACTAGCTTTTTCTAAAGCGCGATGGTCACCACACCGAAAGAAAAGCGTGATAGGTCGCCACACATGAGGAAAAGCGTGGTGAGGCACCACACTATTCACTGCTGCCCTATGCGTTTACATAGGGCTCATAGCAAGAGCTTGGTACCCATCACACTCTTAGAAGAGTGTGGTGCCTCACCATGCTTTTTCTAAAGCGTAGTAGCCCATCACACTTTTCCTCCGGTGTGGCGCCCATGTGGCTGCATTGACAGTCCCCGTGGAATAAGGATTCACTCCTTTGCTTTTGAGTAATTCGCGTTGGCTATGTGTTGAAGAGCGATATGGAGCACATCATTTGAACTTACTATCCTCAAAAAACGGGATGCTCTACAAACCCAAGAGTGTGGTAACACGCTTTTCCTGAAGTGTGATAGGCGCCACACTGAAGGAAGAGTGTAATGGGCTACTCAGGCGCGTAATTAGGGCCGATGAAGGGGGAGGGGAGGGGGTCCTTCGCGGGCTGCCTACTTTGAAGGGCAAACCTACATTTTTGCGAGAATCGGAATCACGATGATTCCGTTGACTTGCGCACAAGAGTGCACTCTCACATGTGTGAACGAACTTTAAATACAGTTTCGCCCACCGCACCGGAGTGCGTCGCGGTCGCGGGTCGCGCTAGGGGCCGGGGGGGGGGGGGGGGGGGGAATATGGTGCGCTTGAGACGCCCGGACCCGACAGTGCAGTAGCAAAACGAAGGAAGACGCAGTGCTATTGGTAAGAACAAGCCGGGGCGGCGGAAGCCGTGCGGCAAGAAGACAGAAATTTGGGTCCCCTTTGGTTACCAAAGAAGGGGCGGGAGGGGGGGGGGAGGGGATCGCCCCCATCGCCCCCCCCCCCTCCAGGTCGACTCTTACTAGGGTCGGTGCAGCCAATAACTTCACGCGCCTGGGGCTACTACGCTTTAGAAAGAGCGTGGTGAGGCACCACATTCCTGTAAGAGTGTGATGGGTACCAAGTTCTTGCTCTGATCCGTACGTCAACGCATGGGACTGCAGTAAAAAGTGCGGTACCATCACACTCTCACAGGAGTGTGGTGCCTCACCACGCTTTTCCTGTTGCCCATCACGCTTTTCCTTCACACTGCTAAAAATATATTGCGAATTCCTGAAGTTCCCCGGAAACTTTTTTACCAACTGATCCTTCGTTTTTTCCCAACGTAGGACATGTTGAGATTCGATCTGCTGAGAGCAAAATTCTAAGGCAGATTTAATAGAGAACACATTGTCTTTCTCAATAGCCACATTATCATACCTCATAGTAACGCACACTCAATGTGACAAGTGATTTTATCCGGCGAATTCCTGAAGGTTCTCTGGAAATTCGCAAAGGACTGTCGGAAATAAAATTACCAACTGATCCTTCGTAGTTTCCCAGACTTCTTTTTTACAGTGCAGTGTGGTGACCGTCACACTTTAGGAAAAGCTTGTTACCACACTTTTGGGTTTGTAGAGTGTGGACTAGTAACAGGCCTAAAAGGGTAAAACACCAAAGTGACTTAAACGTGCTTTTATTGGCCGCACCGACCCTACAGTCCTCAGCAAAGATGCTACAATCGTCTCACCGCTCTGCCGTGCGACACATCTTAGGAGTTTGGAAGCAGAGTGGGTAGCCAAGGAAGTACGTACACGTTTGGTCTGGTGCCATCCCCTGGCGGACGTACGCCAGGTGGGGCCAAGGCGTGGGGGAGCGTAACCCATTCGGAAGTGGTCGTTCTCGCGGATGCTCGTTCTCTAATGACTTCACAAGGAACATATGGTCCTAATTTGGGCCTTATACGAGTAACTGTTCTCGAGACAGACGAGACAATACCTTTTTGAGACAATGGGACAAGGAAGGGCAAAGCCTTTGCACAGCCAAAATGTATTGAGGGAGGGTTACGACCTCGTCTAGGACGGTCATAAACATGGTTTCTCCGACAGGTCGCCGCAGACGGTTTGTCTGCCCCCCCCCCCCCCACTAAAGTGATGTAGTTTTAATACGATGTGGGGGATGCTCCCCTCCGTGTGTTGTGCACAGGGGAGACTGATGTGTGCTGAAATACTGTCCCGCTGCTATTGGCGAAAAGTCGCCTTCCTGTGCTGCGAACAGTTCCAGCTGCAACGTACTGAGATGGGCTACTGCATGTCCTTTAATTCCAGGACATCGACCGGGCCCAAGATTCTGTGGTGAGTGCTGCTCTCACTGGAGGTCTAGCATTTCTGCTTTAGTCGCTTATGGTATTTCTTAGCTCGGAAAGGAACTGTCATCACGTTTGGTCAACTGGGCCAGGCTCGGGTCTGGTGCTTGTCTTCAATAAAAATCTATCTCACATCATCTCAGATTCTACCTCCAGCGACGTCTTTTATCGCCCGATTACAGACTTTTTAAAGAACCGACCGCACCGTGATAAACCAATGTGAGTTAGTGTTCATGCACATATCGAAGCATCCTCTGTTATAGAGTAAAGCTCGTGGTTCTATGTCCCCGCGATATTTTCAGGAACACGCCTACGGCTGTGTGGAGGAGCGAGGAAACGTTCCTTCTCATTAAGTCCTGGGTGGAATTAGATCACATTCAGGTGGGTAGATGGTGTCTAGGTTGCGATTGTTCCACCCAGCACTGAACAGAGAAATCGTAATTTTACGAACGTGAGGCGTGAAACACGTCAGTTCACAAACCTGTGACGAGAAAGCATGTACGTTTACGGCAGTGATCGTAAATGTACGAAAATTTATTTGTGATTACAGAGTGTACCGTGAAGATTTTAGTCCGTTTGACGAGCTTTTTCGTTAGTGAACGATACAATTTCGGTTAATTTAATTAAAGCAGGAAGAATGGAACTATTAATTCAACTGAAAAAACGCTACGGTTCCTTTTGTACTTTTAAGACTTATTACGTAATTGCATGGGAATTTCGTGTTGAAAATATGAGGGGACAGTTGTGAAACTACGATTAAGGTTTCAAAAGTGAGGGCAAACGCTACGGAACGCCTTCAGTCTCGAACCGAAAGTGGAGTAGCCAGTTGAACCTAGACTAACAGCAGCCTCCCTCCTGGCGTTTAGGTAATGGTGCACGATAGACAAAAGCTCCCGGACGTCACCCACGCCTATTCTATCTCCACTGTGGACAGAACGGGATACTCACTAGCCGTAGCCTACTCGGGATCGGAGGCTGCCGCTGGACTCGAAACGGTGCCAGTGAAGGTATTTGCCGTTCCAATTGCCTGTTTTTCTTCATTTTAAAAATAAATCCAATGTTCCCGATTGTATAATCCGAACCCCAAGGGGTAAGGTTTTAGATCAGTGCTTCATGAAATATACGCTTTGTATCATAGTTTTTTTCCTGCCCTGTCCTTAGGATCGAAAATGTCTGTTCAAGGGTGAGGTCCAGCTGATGATCGCCAACCAGTATTCGCAAGACGAGTGCATCACCCAATGCCGAGTTATATATATAGTCAGGAAATGCGGTTGTCGGCCGCATTCCATAGAGCGGGCAAGCAAGGCGGCGATTCCGTTAGGTTGAGTACATGTGACATCACTCCCACTGCACTCGCAGGTCCTCGTTAGCCGAAGAATGAGTTTTCATATTTATTCTACTTAACAAGGTAGGCGTACGCCAGACCGCGTCGTGGCGTAACAGGCTTCGCTCATCGCGAATCACTGTTCCGCCACTCCACACCGGTCGACTCTGGAGCACGGGGTACGTGGTCCGGAGCGAGGTGGTCTTGGTCGTGGTACCTCTGTTTTCCTTTGCCGCGGCCCGCGAAGGCCGAAAGGTCGAAAACCGGAGGTCGCTGGGCCGTTCCGTTCATAAGACGGAAAACGGCTCTCGAGGACGGGGTGCGTGGTCCCGAGCCCAGTGTCATTGCGCAATGTGCTACCGCTACGATGGCCAGCGCCGCACACCGCATCTCTCTAGATGGCTCTCTAGGTGAATACTCCAAATGTACAATTAGCGTGACTTTGCTTGATTTTAGCACTTAAAACTCCGATATCTCAAGTACCGTCAGGGATACAGCGTTTGTATTAAAATTTTAGCCCCTCAGGACGCTACTTTCGTTAAATTAACTTAAGAATTTTTTTCGGATTTTTTTGGGGAAATGTTGATTGTCCATGCCATAGAGAATGCGGTAAGGTGTCCGATCGGTCTGAAATTTTTACCAGTCATGTTTTATGGGCATTGGAACCGGATTCCGAGTACTCCACTCACATTTCAAACTTATTGCAAAAATGAAACGGTCTAGTGGTCTGGTACGCCTACCTTGTTTTATTCTTTGCCAGTCAATGCCGCTCAACCAGTCCTAACCTTTTCTTATCTGCCTGAGCCTAACCTACCGCCTTTGATGACCTAACCGAGCGTAGCCCACTCAAGTCACTGATCCACTCCTCCAAGACTGGCGCATCCTTCTTGTATCACACCGAACATAGCTTCAGAGGTACCTCAGCTCAAGCGGTTTATTAGATAATTTTCGCAGGTGTTCTAAAATATTAAAATCCGATGGTTAGGTCAGGGAGTGGACGATCTTTATTGTACCTTAGGTACCGCGTCGTGGCCTAACAAGCTTCGCGCAACGCGAAGCACTCGTCCGCCACTCCTTCCCCTGTCGGCGGCTGTCCCCTGAACAGTAGGGGGGTTCCGCACGGTCGCAACCACGCTTATGTTCTGACAGCCGAACGTATCTTACGTTATCCGACAGGCGTATGGCGCATACCGACCTCGCTCAACCGGCGGAAGTAAAACTTAGACCAGTATACCAGGTGTCCCAGCTCAGCTAGTATGATGCAGGATAGATGTGGTCTAAATTTGAGCGTTCTACGTCTAACCGTTCTCGAGAAATCACGCGGAAACACACAGACAAAACATTTTTGAGCCAGTCGTACAGATCTTGGCTATCGCTCATCCAATAAGCGCTATCATGGCCACTTAAAGATGTGAGAATATTAACTGTCAAGGGTGCAGGTCGCCCGAACAGAATGTCCAATTATCATAAGACATCGCGACATCGCAGTCTGACGTTAGTGATGTCGCAGTTACCACTTACGATTCCCGGGCTAGGGGTGCGCTGTTGCACGTTGAAAATATTTTGTCACTTTATGATTTTCTCGTCACGCGACAAAATATTTAGGTGTCAAAATTTTTTGTCACTTCTGCGCGAAATGGTCCATAAAGAATTTCTATCATTCCTAAATACAATTGTTTTTTGTGACGAATTTTCGTCACAACGTGTGTGATGACAAAATCTTGAACAAAATTTAAAGGCAGATTCATTGTAAAGTGACGAAAAATATTTTTACAGTGGCAGCATAACATCTCGCCCACTTGGTCGCGGGTCGCTTGCGGCTTCCAGTGACCCAGGCTGCGGAGCAGTTTTTGTGATGATAAAATATCAGCGTCTTTTACGTAACGAACTGCAACTAACTAATTTATTTGTAATTGTTTTTGGGTCCTTTTTTCCAGAAGCTGTCCCGGAATGCCGCTTCACACAGCTGCCCTGTCTCAGCGGGCTGAACCTGGTGGCCGTCAACTGCAGCCACTGCCTCCCACTCTGCAACTACAACACATACACCGTGAGGGTGCAGCCGTCCGTCAACATTGGCCACCACGAAAGCGACCACGGCGCTATCGTGGAGATCTCGTACGACCCGTTTCAGAACGCGGTGCTCTATAAGCAGCAGAGTTCCTTCAGCGGTATCGACATGATGGGTAAGGACCTCTCTACTCCCAGACCTCAGTGAACCTGACCGCACCCGCATGTCCGGCCCAGGTAGAAAAGGTACAGAACGTTTGTTTTTCGTTAGTTTAGGTTTGTTTGGGGGTGTTTTTGCGGGTCTGATAAGTCCATTCAACAAAACAAACAACTCATAAACACTGGCACCAAAATTAGCGGTCCACTTTTTCCGGAGTCCGCCATTTCGTTGCTAGTCGACCTAAAGAGCTGAAACGTTTCAAATATCGCTCCTTTTAAGCATTGCATTTTAGTGTCACCCAAATTGGACAACCTATGTTGCTCTTCGAGTTACAGTGTCGGCAGTCGCTCATCTGTCCCCAGTGAATCGCAAAGATTTAAGATTTGTGGATGTGACGGAGCCGATGCATGAGCCGTGACAAAAACCAGGCAGCAACTGCACACTGAAAATCTTAGTCGTTTAAAAACGTAGGTTGTCTGATTAGTTGGGAACTGCAGGCATTCTCGTTTTTAGTCCCTCCCGACAAGTTTCGGTAGAAACGGACAGGAGCCGGGCTTGTAGTCTGATGCCGACTGTTCGTGCGGGCGGACGTGTGTGCGCAGACTTTTCGTTGACGGAGGAAGTTCAAATTTGGAGGGTAGACTTCTTTTGTAAAGTAAACAAACGTACGGTGGTCGCAATTTTTAAATTTGGTCGCGTTTCTGTTTTATGAGAAATGTTAGATATGTTAGGTTTAGGGATTTAAAAATACCGGTCAGATTCAATCTGACGGTATGTTACGGAAAGATTGGTAAGTTACCGGTAGTTTTGGTAATAAAGGGAAAGATTGACTTACACACTATAAAACCTGGGGCGACATGAGTTGCTCTCAGAAGGGCAACTTTTTTTCCTCAATTTCGTTGCCCTCCACAGAGCAACGCGTAAAATAGCTCTTGAAGGGCGATATTTAGAAGGAATGTTGCACTAAAAGAGTGACGATGAAACATGTCGCCATTTTAGAGAAACTTATGTCGCTCTAATGAGGCGACGCTTCCCAAGTGTTGCCCTAGTAGAGCATCGCATCTTAGAGTCGCCCAAATAGTTGCCCTTCGATTTTCAGCACAGCGGGCTTAGGTAGCCCCCGTCGTCAGCACTGAGTGAACCCACGTAATATGACGGCCTCCGTCACTCCCCAGACTCCTCTCCAACAAGGCCCTACCACAAGGTAGGCGTACGCCAGACCGCGTCGTGGCGTAAAAGGCTTCGCTCAGCGCGAATCACTGTTCCGCCACTCCACGCCTGGCGCACGCCACGTCCCTGTTTGTGGCTACAACTTTGTGGGCCACAAACCACCTCCCCAAATTCAGCTTAATCCGGACCGACTCTCGACGGCAACACGTCGCCGAATACTCGTCCAGAAATACCCACAGCCGTCCACAAACCCTAGGGGCTGTCCACAACTGTTTGGGACCGTCCACAAACGTCGGGGACCGTCCACAAATGGTCGTACCCATCCACAAAGACTCGGGGCTGTCCACAAATGTTGGGGACCGCCCACAAATGGTCGTGCCCATCCACAAAAACTCAGGGCTGTCCACAAATGTTGGCAGCCGTCCACAACTGTTGGGAACCGTCCACAAAGTACCAGGACCATCCACAAGTGGTCATACCCGTCCACAAATGTTGGCAGCTGTCCACAAATGTTGAGAACCGTCCACAAATGTTGGGAACCGTCCACAAAGTACCAGGACCATCCACAAATGGTCATACCCGTCCACAAATGTTGGCAGCCGTCCACAACTGTTAGGGACCGTCCACAAAGTATCGGGAGCATCCATAAATAGTCATACCCGTCCACAAATGTTGGGAACCGTCCACAAATGTTGGGAACCGTCCACAAATGTTGGGAACCGTCCACAAAGTATCAGGACCATCCACAAATGTTGGCAGCCGTCCACAACTGTTGGGAACCGTCCACAACTGTTGGAAACCGTCCACAAAGTATCAGGAGCATCCACAAAGGGTCATACCCGTCCACAAATGTTGGCAGCCGTCCACAACTGTTGGGAACCGTCCACAACTGTTGGAAACCGTCCACAAAGTATCAGGAGCGTCCACAAATGGTCATACCCGTCCACAAATGTTGGCAGCCGTCCACAACTGTTGGGGACCGTCCACAATGGTCCTGATACTTTGTGAGCGGTTCCCAACATTTGTGAACGGTTCCCAACAGTTGTGGACGGCTGCCAACATTTGTGGACGAGTATGACCATTTGTGGATGGTCCTGGTACTTTGTGGACGGTTCCCAACTGTTGTGGACAGCTGCCAACATTTGTGGACGGGTATGACCATTTGTGGATGGTCCTGGTACTTTGTGGACGGTTCCCAACAGTTGTGGACGGCTGCCAACATTTGTGGACGGGTATGACCATTTGTGGATGGTCCTGATACTTTGTGGACGGTTCCCAACATTTGTGGACGGTTCTCAACATTTGTGGACAGCTGCCAACATTTGTGGACGGGTATGACCACTTGTGGATGGTCCTGGTACTTTGTGGACGGTTCCCAACAGTTGTGGACGGCTGCCAACATTTGTGGACAGCCCTGAGTTTTTGTGGATGGGTACGACCATTTCTGGACGGTCCCCAACATTTGTGGACAGCCCCGAGTCTTTGTGGATGGGTACGACCATTTGTGGACGGTCCCTGACGTTTGTGGACGGTCCCCAACAGTTGTGGACAGCCCTTAGGGTTTGTGGACGGCTGTGGGTATTTCTGGACGAGTATTCGGCGACGTGTTGCCGTCGAGAGTCGGTACGGATTAAGCTGAATTTGGGGAGTTGGTTTGTGGCCCACAAAGTTATAGCCACAAACAGGGACGTGCGCACGCCTACCTTGGACTGCCGGCGGCTGTCTTCTGACGAGTAAGACCCTGCGAAGCCAACCACTCAGTAGGACGCCCTGCGGGAGTCGCTGTTTCCGGCCGGCCGGAGCTACGCTCATGTGGCAGATGGACGTATATTACATTGCCTTTTTCCCATCAACGCCCGTTGACCTTGTCTAAACTACCCTTACCTAACTGAGCCTAACCTACCCAGGTCTCCACTAACCTAACCGAGCGTAACCCACTCGAGTCACTGATCCGCTGCTCGACGACTCTCGAGGACGGGGTCCCTGGTCTCGTGACCGGAGGCTGTATTCGTTCGCCATACCCATACGATGCCTCTGTGCAGTGCTGCAAACCGCATTTCTATATGACACTTAGTTCTCGAGTTTCATTCGTCGTTATGTGCTCCTCGAGGACGGGGTCCCTAGTCTCGAGACCAGTGGCTGTACTCGTTTACAGCCCCCCCCTCCCTATGCCCTCTGCAAAAACGCAAAGCTCTTCTCTCTAAAACGCATCGCTTACTTGGTTCTCGGGTTGCAATGTTTTTGCAATGTGGCTCTCGAGCACAGGGTGCGTGCCTGGAGAGCGGTTGTCCTGGTGTGGCGCCCACGTTCCCCTTCGTCGCTAGCCAGTTCGTCGCGAGCTACCGCCGCGTGCAGACGTGTTTTGTCGAAGCTCCCGCCGCCCGCGCCCGCCCGCGATGCGCCGTGCTGCGCCGTGCACTTGACACACTTTCTAACCGTGCGCGCTCGCCGCGTATGTTTTGCCCGCCGCGACCGAACTCTCGCTCTCCGCGGCTACCGTGCACCGCACCCCCAACGCCGCGGCAGGGGGCTCCGATAGCCGCCCTCTCCCCTCCCCCCTCGGGGGGCGACCGCGGTCTGTCCAGAGACAACAACAGTGTAACAGTGCAACCGAAAATGTACCGCCCCAGCCACCACCCTTCAGGCACCCCGACCTCCAGGAGGAACGGGGTCTCTATGGACGACAACTCCTGGACCCTCCTGCTGAAGCCGTCGGAGGCCTACCCCGTCGACTGTGACCGCTTAGAGTGTCCCACAAAACCAAAAAGTGTGAAAAGTCATGGGGCGAGATCGAATCCGAATGCTCCGACCAATTCTAAGGTATGATAAATTTTTTTCGTTTTTTTTTTGATCACCGGAAGGGGTCGCGCAGGGCACCGGAAGTTCCGGTTTCCGGTGGGACCAGATAGGCCCGGCTAGGTCCCTGTAGACTTCATTTCTCAAAAAATTATATGGAATCAAAGTTGCTGGAAATGAAAAACTACTTCGAAATATGTTTCTAGGTTTTCGAAAATTCAAAAAACGATTGCCTACCTTTTAGGGGCAAAAGTAATTTTTCCCTATTTTTTCCGAAAAAAATATTAATCGAACCAGTTTTTTATTTTAAACAACTTTTCTTCTATTTTTTTTGACAAACAAAGTCTAGTGCCCTAAACAGCGACGCAAGTGCTGCGACCGACGTGTTAGGACTTGCGCGTGACCGGCCGTTACCCTTTTTCCTATTCCGCTCCAAACCATGTCCGGTTGTGTTGGACAAGTTCCGACTTGTCTCGATGGCGCGAAGCTTTGTGCGTTTTCGGTTTTGACGGTAAAACTAAACAAGTATGGACATGTTTCGAGGCGTAGCGTTGCGACTGCCTGAGATACAAGTTTCGCCGTTCCGCGTGGTTTCCGTTAGTTCCGTCAAGTTGCCGCGTGTCGCGTCGCGTGTTGTTGCGTTCGTTCGACTGTGTTTCCGGGCTCCAACGGGAAACTGCGTTCCGAAATTCACGCGGTCGGAAAACCCTATTTCACTCCCGTTACTCGCGGCGGCTCTCGCCCGGTCCGTCCTCCGTGCTCCACTCGAATGTTCGCCGCCGGGCTGTCTGCCGGGTTCCTCCCCGTGGCGCTAGGGGGCGCTGTGTTAGAGACGCAGCAGACGGCAGGGCGGGAGATTCGAACCGCGTCGCGGCTCTTGTTCTGTCGCAATTTCGTGACATGTGGAACTGAAAACTAGTTACGAAGAGGACCCGATTTTCGTGACCAGCACTTCTCAAAACCCATTTCCAGATAGTTCAATAAAAACTTATTTACTGTGTGCTTCAAAGGGCTTACGCCAAACCGCGTTGTGGCGTAGCAGGCTGCGCTCATCCCGAATGACTCTCCCGCCACTTCACGCCCTGGCGTACACCTTGGGCTGCCGGCCAGTGTTACCAGATGCCTGACTGCCCAATCCGCCGCCAGGGGGCGCTGAATCCGCCCGAAATCCGCCCACCGCCTTTCCGCCCAATTCCGCACGTTCCCGTCCGATTCCGCCCAAAAAACCGCCAGTTTCAAACCCATGCTTGATAACGTTGATAAAATAGGACAATGCGGGTCAAAATTCAAATTCAAATCTTTATTGAATCACACATAAATACAAAATGGTTTTTGAAAGCACATAATACATTAAAACGACTAGAAGCATGGCTTGACGTATCAATTCAAATTTGGACATTCAGACATTTAAAAATGCATCAACCTCGTCCATGAGAGCTAACATCTCTTCCCACTCAGGGCGCAAGGCCTCGTCTTCTTCCAAGTGGAAAAGACCACCGTCGGCGCCGCCCTCGTACCCCGCCCCCTGCTCAGCCTCGGGGTCTTCGGCGTCTTCTTGGGTCTCACCCTCAGCGCCGTAGCCGTACATCACCCTGGAGTTGAATAGCTCCAGCATTGCCTCCGTTGGAATAAAAGTGTTGCAGCACAGTCGGTTTGCCTGCAGAGCGCGTTTTAATTGTATTAAGTCATACAGAAACAGGGAGATACTCCGCACCGCAGATTACTCCACGTCTCGTGGGGTAGTGCTGCGGTCACACTCACGTATAGATGCACTCGCAGGAGCGACTCCAGCATTTCGAAGCCCATCCTGTTTCTTAGCTTGTTCTTTATGACTGCCAGGAGGCTAAAAAGCCTTTCAACAACTGCATTGCTCAGTGGCAGGCACACTATGTTAAGGACAAAGCTAGCCAGCTGTTCAAAGGCCCGCTCCCCTGCGCCGTTTCGCAGCTCCCAGACGTTGGTCCAGAAGAAGAGAGTATCAACTTCATCGACGTGTTTCGCTTCTGGACAGATATCCTGGATGGAGAGAGTGCCGAGACGTATCCATTGACTCTCCATGGCCTCCACGTCTAGTCCCGGATCCTCTGCAAGGAGAAGACGAAATTAATAAGCGCTAGACCGCTTTAGCTCGAAGTATAGGGATCGAAATGGACACTTACGCAGCAGGTCAAGTGGAAGTTCGCGAAACTCGGGGCGTGCTCTCTCCCTGAGGGCGACGCTCGGAGTGAAAGCGCGCATCTTCTCTACAGAGTTAAGGCACGACGGCATTCTTTGGCAGAGCTCACTGATGTACTTCACTAAAAAATCAGCACAGCGGGTCTGGACTTCCCTCATCTTTTCGTCCGACAATTTCAGTTCTGCAGTGGCCTGCCAGAAACCTTCCCCATAGTTCACCATGCCAAGAGGCTTGAATTGTTTTTCACGGATGGCGTTTCCGAGTGCTTCAAGCTCTATGCTACGAATCATTCCGGGCTGACCTTGCCGTAGGGCCTCAGGCTTCACCACCCGCTTCGCCATGCCGAACACAAATTCTCTGAGGTCGGAGTATACCCTAGAGATATCTGCGGCGGAACTTTGGAAGACGACATTAATTGAAGCGGCTTCTCTCAAAATAGGTTTTAAGAATGTCAGGTAGAGCAGGTGCGTGCCGTCCTCATGCGTAGCGGCTAAAGTGTGTGCCATGGGGCAGTCACCATTCTTATCACTGTCAGCTACGGAGCGAAATAGTGTCTGAAGTTCCGTGTACTGACTGTGGTGAGACTTCACTCCGCCGTGCCACGACAACCAGCGAGTGGCCGCCAGCTTTACTAGAAGCGGGGGTTTAGTCCCAGTTAGTTCCTGAAAAAGATAATAACGGTTGCGGTCAAATTTAAATCCCGAATACCAATATTAATTTATTTTTGACGAAATACGTACCATGCATAACTTTTCATACTCCCATTTCCTTAATGCACTGTGGCTGAACCAATTTCTACTTTCCCTAAGAAGAAATTCTAAGCTGCCCGGCAAGGCCTTGCTTGCTTTATTAGCACACTTATCAAAGGCATGGCATATACATTTGATGATGTGGAGGTTTGGACAGTCATTTTTCTTAAGCAGAGCGTACAGAGAGTGGTTGACCCCGCACAAATTAGCACCGCCGTCCGTGCCGATGGCAAACAGACGATCTAGTCTAAGGCTGCACTTTATGGCTAGAAAGTCTCTGACGGCCGGGTAGAGGGAATTCGCGTCAGCTTTGGGCGTCTCAACGATACCCAGGAAGTCTGTTGTCATTTGTTTCTTGTTAAAGCTATAGTATTTGACCATAAGAGCCATATGCTTAACAGTGGAATTGTCCGTGGATTCATCTACAATTATAGAGTAACGCGTGTTTCCTATGTCTTGAATCAGCTCCTTCAGCATAGCTGGGGCCAGTACTCTGCACACCAACTTAGAACATTTAGTTCGGTGCAGACGTGTCTGCTCTAAAGGGCTACCCTTGCCCATGGTGTGGAGTAATTCACCGAGGTGGTCCACGGTTCTAATACTAGAGTGGCACGCAACGTGCGCGGCCACTTTCAGGTCATTGACTTTGGTGTTCTTTGACTTGCATAGAAACCCTGCGGAATTAAAAGGACAGAATCAGACTCACCGGCATGTTCATAAAACTCGTCTTTATTTTCCTTTTTTTTTCCTTACCATGCTTTTCTAATGTGAGCTGGCCACTTCTTTTATTAGTAGGCAGTGCAGCCATATGCTGCTTATGCTTTTTACTATTAGTGTGGTCCATCAAGTCGGTTCTATGAGGCCGTAGAGCGCATTTACAGAGCCTACAGTAAGCCTCTTTCATTCCCTGATTGATGAGGGTTTCGGACGTCCTTTGGAGCCAGTCTTTGTACATGTACCAACAGATTAATGTGAACAGTTAGTGATCACTCATGGCTACAGCCATAGCTACGAGGTTAGAACGCAATGTGCAGGTTACTTACGCCTAAAAACAGGCTCTTTCTCCCAATTTGGATTGTACTTCTTTTCGTACTTAGCATAGTTTCTACCCATGACGGCAGAACATACACCACGCGCATAAAGCCACTATGTTGATCCGCCGCCGATTCCCGCACTGGCTTGCTTGCCTGACCGACAGATCTCGCTACGGGCACCCGTTCTCGCGATTGCAACGTAGTGTCTAAAGTCTCCACTACGCAGCGCTACGTTCGGTCGCAGTTTCGCCAACGTTTTAACAGAAACAACCCTATGTGTTGGTTTTCAGCCCAATTTGCGGAAAATTTATTTTTTATCCGCCCAATTTGCGGAAATCCGCTAAGCCTAAATTTCATCCGCCGACAGCCGACCATTTTCAGCCCAATCGGCGGAAATCCGCCCACTCTGGCAACACTGCTGCCGGCGGCTGGCACCCAAGGTGCAAGACGCCGCGGGGCCAATCAGTTAAGAGGAAAGAGGACCACTGCTGTTTTCGGCCTCTGCGGGCCGTTTTCGAGTCGTCTTCTGACGATCGCCACAGCCAAACCGTTCGAGGTTTTGACTTCAAACTTCGTGAGGTAGTAGTTAAAGGTTCAATCTAAATATCGGTAGGTTGGAATAATTTTTTAAACCACTCTGACATACCTAAAAACGACCGAGACTTTGAGCTACAATAGCTCATCTCCCCGGGCACGGAAAAATATTCGGGCTCCAAGGTGACGTAGCGACAACCGTCTTCTGTCCAGACATGCTTGTCTGCGTTCAGTGCGTTGAACGGTGCGGACGCCACGGCCGGAACGCCAGACCTCTGCACAGCGCTTTTTGAACACTCTCAACAGTGCGCGCTGGGCACCTTTGGAATGAAGTATACCGAGCCCCCGGCAGCCGGCCCTCCCCCACACCGCCTGCTCCACTGTGCCTTTTGTCTCGCCAAGTCCCGCCTGGGCCCACATGCCTCGACCGGTGCCCGGCGCGCACCCCCCGCTGGCAGCCTACCATTTAAACTTCTCACTGCAAAATGAACATTTTAAACAAATATTCTAACACGGCGTACCAGTTGTTCATTTTTCTAGGCTTCTCGAGACAGACAGAACGTTCTTTGACAGACGATCGTACTTCGCTCCGTTCGTAAATTATATTTTTTTTGTGCATAGTTCAACGATACCGGAATTTCTCTAACTTCCGAACGGGGTGAGCTAGAGATAACTGTCGAGCGCCATTCTGCTCGTCATGAAGTAGGCTTTAATATGTATAAACCGTGGTACCCGTCCGCCGCGCTATTCAAAATGTTAAAAACTGCACTGGCATCAATACATGCCCGTACAATGGGGGGACCGGCGCAGCCCCAGCGGGGGGCGACAGGCAGCTCTCGGGTCGGTGTCCTCCCCCATTAGGCATGCGTAGGGCCAGAGGGGGGGAGGAGCGGCAGTGCGGGGGCGTGCCATAGTTTGGTCGCTGCAATCCTGCCTCTCGCTTTCGCGTCAAACCGAAAAATACCCAGATCAAGCTGTGCAGAGGTCTGGCGTTCCGGTCGTGGGGTCCGCACCGTTCAACTCACTGAGCGCAGACAAACATGTCTGAACAGAGGAAGGTTGTCGCTACGTCACCTTGGAGCCCGAATATTTTTCCGTGTCCTGGGAACAAAGATATTGTAGCGCAAAGTCTCTGTCGTTTTTAAGTATCACAGAGCGGTACCTAATTTTTTTTTTTAACGTACTGATCCTAAGTTTGAACTTTTAACTACTCCCTCACGAAGTTTAAAGTCAAAACCTCGAACGGTTTGGCTGTGGCGATCGTCAGAAGACGACTCGAAAACGGCCCGCAGAGGCCGAAAACAGCAGTGGTCCTCTTTCCTCTTAATACGACCAGCAGGGGTCGCTCTTTCAGTGCGTGCAGCGCGGCCGTGCGGAGGTGACGCTAGACACCTTTTTTTTACACGAAAGTTTGAAACGTTGGTGGTCTGAACCGGAAATCGGTTCCACTTGGTGAAAAAACATTTCGAGAATTTTTTCAGATTTTTTGGATCACCGGAAGCGGTCCCGCACACCCCCTGAAGTTAGGCAACATTTTAGCCTACTTCAATTACTATAACCATGGTAAATAAGCGTTTTACGGACAAAATGCATGGAACAAGAAGGGTCAGAATTGTTCGAATTAGTGCCAAAACAGATTGTGCGGACTCAAAAATTCCAATTTTGAAAAAAATTGCCTAACTTATAGGGGCGAAATATGGGAAGTGGTAGGTTGAACACGCACAAGTAATGTAGAAAACCACTTGTCGTAGAGCACAAACTAAGTACAGATCTGGCTTTCATTTCATACAATTTACGGACTTTCTACTTCAAAAGTAATATTTTATTTTTTTAACTATAACTTTCGGAATCTTGAGAAGCATTTCGGTACATTCTTGCATGTTACAGGTAATAAAAAGGCTTCTTTGCAGGAGTTCTATTGAAACTTGTTTTGTTTTCGGTCTTCAGCGACAACTAACAAGAGCACACGTCAATAAAGAAGTTGTTGGCTGAGCGAAAGCGAAGCCCTTGCCCGACTAGGTCAAAAATGTTTTGTCTGTCTGTCTGTTTGTTTGTCCGCGCGATATCTCGAGAACGGTTTGACACAGAAAGCTCAAATTTGGACCGCATCTTTCTTGCATCGTACCACAGTCATCCTCCCCTCAGGGGCACCGCAGCTCAAGCGGTTTCTTAGATAATTTTCACATGTGGTCCAAAATTATAAATCCGCCGGTTGGGTAAAGTCAGTATGCGCCACGCGCCTGTCGTGGAGGGGCGGATCAGTGACGCGAGTGGGTTACGCTCGGTTAGGTTCAGGCAGGTCAGGGTAGGTCAGGACTGATTGAGCGGCATTGATAAGAAAAGGCGGATGTACGATATGTTCGGAAGCCAGAACATGAGCGTGGTTGCGACCGTGCAGAAAGAGAGACGCCCGCAGGGCGTCCTGCTGACTCGCCCCGCAGGGTCCTACTCGTCGAGTGGCAGCCGCCGGCAGGCCAAGGTAGGCGTGCGCCAGGCGTGGAGTGGCGGAACAGTGATTCGCAATGAGCGAAGCCTGTTACGCCACGAGGACGTCTGGCGTACGCCTACCTCGTGAATTCGAAGAGCACCTCAGTAACTCGTGTTCGGTGGCTATTCGAAGGCAGTCGGGGGTTGCGCTGAGGGAAAACCTCGGAATCGAATGGGGTTGACCCTTTGAATCACAGGGTATGCGGAATCGTGAGGTGTACCGCAGCAGAGAGTGTCTCCGCCGCGGGTGCCAGCCACGAGCCGGCTTAAAAATTTGCAAGGCTTGGCTCACGTTGATGATGTGTCGTGACCTTTTGGTAGGGTCAGGCCACCGCGGGGCCATGGTGATCTGTGCCGTCTGACCCCACAAAGTGATGGCTTCTGGCTGGGTAAAATTTTCTAAGATCATCACGCTTTAAAACTTGGATGTCAGTTCGAAAAATCTTGTGCATTAAAATGTACAAATTTATACATTTTAACGTAAAATATTGTACATTATAATACATGCTCAGATCCGTACATCACAATGTACAAAATTGTACATTGTTATTTAGTGTGAACATATTATAAAGCACGTGTAAGTGACTCCGACGTCGTTGCTTTTATGTGATTATGTGATTTTCAACATTCAACTGAGCAATTGAGATCTTAATTAAATGATTGAACATGAAACACTTTTTACGCGCTTCAAGAATGTCATTTTTGGATATTTTTAACGATCACGTTTACTTAGCTGCTTGCTGGGTGCTGGGTGCGTCTACACAATTGTACATTCCGCTGAAAATACCGAAGAAATACTGTATGGCAAATACTAACAGCACTCACAAATTTAAGAGGGCACTTCCTCGTGAACTAATTGAGCATGGAAAAGTCAGAGCGAAGTCCAAAAATATTTCTTGGATTTACATCGGTGCAGGGTGATTCACATGATGAGCGTCACTTTTGACGATTTCACATCTTCTGTCATGGAACGCCGAGAAATCACATATTGGGTCGCTCTATTCGCCTGGGCATACCTAAATGTCTTTTCCACACCAATTTGCTCAAAAAGGTAGCGGAGCTCATGATTTATGAAAATGACTTATAGGTCAGGGGAGTGATCTGGTTACAATCTGATGAAAGGAGAACGATTTCGAGCCCGCGAGACTGAAATGGAGCACGTCACCGTCAGCGTGGGTGGGCTCTGCCGCGCAAACCGAATTTTTCAAGTACCTGAGTACAAATGTCAGCCCCGTTCTCGGCAACGAGTGAAATACTATGCGCAAGCTTCTCAGGGGTTTTAGTACCAAGTGTGGGCATGATCTCCACCAAATATGAAATTCTTAAAAATATAGCTATTTTCAGGACGACATTTTAAAGATTATTTTAATATGTGATCGAATTTTTTTCCAAGCGAACTCCCACTTGTCATACACTTATTCGGTGCACCTTTTCACGTTCTTTCAGAACCTGTTTCGTTTTTTGCGATAACTTAAAATCTTCCCGAGATATTTGGGCTTTTCTCCTAGCATGCAACCCCCATTTTTGGCAAAAAAAACGCTATCAAAAATTTCTCATATCTCACGAACTATTTTATTTTTTGAGCAAAACCGTTTGGCATGGCTATCCTGTGCACCTTTTGGGACCGACCCATCAAATATGAACGAAATCGGTGACATCGAAGTTTCCAAGCGTGATGATCTTAGAAAATTTTACCCAGCTGCGCCCCACACCTCTTAGACCACGCGGCTAAGCACGCCTTAATAGGTAAGCCCCACCCCATAGCCGTCTCCCTGTTCGGCCGTGCCGGGCGTGAGCGTACGGAAGTGTCCCATCAGGACATGGTAAAAATCCTATACATATGTACAGGAAAATCGGTGTCTCGGATTTTTCCTTTACTCAGTTGGGAAATTTACCATACTTCGTGCGTAGGAATATTCCTTTACAATGTACGTCAAAGTAAAATCCCATACAGTCTTTGGATTTTTCCCGCACACCATGTATCGGAAGTATCCGATCTTTTTACAGTGAGGGATGCGCATTCGAAAGCGATATTCGAATGTCGAACATTCGATCTCAAGAATAGTGTGTCCGCATAGCGTTCGATACTCGCCCGCGTTGTTGGAATAGTTCGAATTTTTTTTATTCATTTTCTTGGGGAGAAGAGAGGGGGGGGGGGGGGGTCAAAGCCAGTGGGAAGAAGTCACTGATCCAGCCCTCCCAGACGGGCTCATGGCGCACTCCGACCTCACCCAACCGGCGGATTTTAAATTTTAGACCACTTGTAAAACTTATTTTAGAAACCGCTTGAGCTGCGGTGCCCCTGAGGGGAGGTTGACTCTGGTATGATGCAAGAAAGATGTTGTCCAAATTTGAGCTTTTTACGTCTAACCGTTCTCTAGGGCTGGTTATTCTTTGTCGCGCTGTTCAGGCGACCACAAGAGAGACAAGGATCGCATTGACAACTCGGCGTTCCGGATGCTGCCTGCTCGGGGTGTGCTGCTGTGGCCGTGTGGGTTACTCCCAGACCCGACTGTCCTCACATGCGACAGAAGACAGAAGACGGAGTGAGCCGTGATTATGAAGGCGGTTTTCCGTGGTCGCAGAGCACCTGACGCAATCAGTCAGGTGCCGTACCGTTGAACGGCGTATTTAACGCGCCAGTCATAAAATAATTTTTTATCCGACGAATACAGCAGAATGAGTAGAGGTAGCCTTGTCACGTGGACTAGCCAAGTGGAGGACATCTGCTGTTGACGAGGGGTTACAGCTGATGGCTAACACCAGATTAACACCAGGTGTGAGATCAGCGGTTAGCCCGACGCATCTCGCACCAGATTAACATCAGGTGTGATACTAGCGATTGCCTCGACCTCTCTACCACCGGGCCAACACGGCGTGTTAACGATAACCCGCGGTGTTAGCATAGGGTCAAACACGAAGGTAATAATAGTGGGACAACCAAGCAAGAAAGATGTGGTCCAAATTTGAGCTTTCTACGTCTTTCTCGAGATATCGCGACAAAACATTTTTGGCATAGTCGGGTAAGGGCTTCGCTACCGCTCAGCCAATTACATTACTAATAATTATTATTATTAACAAATAATTATTATTAATTATATAAGGATAATTAAAGAATTATTTATTTGACTCCTCTTCCAGTTGCCTTTGCCTGGCCTAAAAAAGAATAAAAGCAGCATCAGACAAGTACTACTGTTCGTTAACAAACCAAGAAAATGAAACTAAACTCACAGCAGCTTCCTTAAGTTGGTCTCTAATGGTGCATTTCGACACTATGGGGGTTAAATACTTGATTCAAGTCTACAATTTGGAGGGTGCAGGCAGAGGCTGGGACGGGCCAACTTTTTTGTCTATTCATTGTGCTGGCGATTTCTGACTACGGTCCCGCTAACGAATATGATTCTCTCTTGTTTGCGCAGTTGCAATGGGGAGTCTGGCAAGTCTTTTCCTGGGCTGCTCAGTTCTAACTGGCTTAGATTTAATTCAATTAATAGTGAGGATTGGCAAGGCTGCCTTGGGCTACGACTTCAAGCTTATATACAACAAAGACCCTATAAATAAATGTGGAGTTAAATATTGAGTCTGAGGGTTAAATAGCACAAAAGATGTGAAAAACGTCGTCTAATAAATGAATTGTTGCCTCCATGATAATGCGTTTTTTCTGTTCACTTTCACATGATCCACAGAAAAAAAAATACTGTAAACTGCCCGCGTGCACCACGCCGGGCCCGTTAGTAAAGCAGATCCGAATCTACAACCTGCCGATGGAGATCGCCACGAACGCGGTGGGGAGCGAGCCGAGTGAGAACGGTGTTGTAGTGGAGCAGAGCTTCGAGGAGTACCGGGAGGGCGCCGTGTTTGCGGGGAGAAAGACCGGGGTTCGCTGTATCACGGCGGTGCTGTCGGAGGACGTCCCGTCCCCAGCCACGTCCCGGTACAGGACTGCGAGGCGCGAATCTCATACCCAGGCGAGCCCCCCACCTTCAGCTGAGCGGCGGAAAAACACACGCGCGAGTCACGTGCGACGAGAACACCTCGAACGCAGCCCGAGCGCGTAGATTTCTGAAGAGTACAAAGAATGCACAGACTTCAAAAGATGTGAATACACAGTGAATACAAAGGGGTGTTCGAGGGATTACACCAGTGAGGCTCCCTTCGCACCCTCGGAGCGTCATGCCGGTTCAGCGCATGTCACAGTGTGGTGGGGGCGGCCGTCGTCTCCGCCTGCTGAGTTGTTAAGTCAATCCGCACCAGCACTATTCAGGGACCAGTTCGATACCTTTTCATCACGCTTAAATGACGAGCTGTGGCCCCGGTCGACGACTGGCTGGACTGGCGTGCAGTTCGCCGTCGCTACGCGCGGCTGGGAGTCAACGCCAAAACATTTTGGATCCAGCTACAAAATTGGAACTCACAGAGTAAGTACAGTCAAGTGTTCTAAAACCGAATACCCAATTAAAACTTATCTCGGGCAGCTCCTGGAAATGCATATAGACTGTTGTCTAGTCGTAGTTAGACGTAGTCCAGCTACCGCATCTTCCGGAATGAGTGAGCGTAACCCCGACCGAACAGAACTTATCGCAAGTCCATCACGGAGTGCCCGTGATGGCAGTGTACCAGGCGTACGGTTTGTGGCAGATAGCCGGCATGCCACGGCGCTCCTCTGGAATATCAACACTGCGCTGCGGGCGCGGTGTTGTGCTGTTTTTTGTGTTTCTTTTAGCTTGATGCTCATGAAGACCTCTAAAGGCCCCACAAGTGGATCTCAAGTTTGGACCGGGCCCCGGGCCCATCGGATTGCAGCTGCAGGGAGCCGAGAGGGGCCTTCCTGCACCCAGAACAAGACTGTCCGGGTGAACGCAGAGCGTTCATGGCGAGGCTCGTTCTTTGTGTACACGTACCTTACATGAAATTCCATCGGAATTTTAGGGAGTTTTCTACACTCTGAAGTCCTTACAAACAAAACGTGGCCGTATCACGGATGAATTTGTGCAGCCGTAGTACGGATGTCGTTACGGATGGGTTTGTCTGTAACACGGATGCTTTCGGTATGCATTACGGATGTTTTCTCATTTGTAACATACGGACGGTTTAATTGTATGATACCGATACGAAGACATCCGCAGTACAAACCAAAAGCATCTGTATTATGGGCAAATTCATCCGCACCGACATCCGTACTACGGCTGCGCAAAATTATCCGTAAGGACTTTGCAGCGTAATAGTATCTCACATAAAAGCAAACAGAACGAGTTTTGCGCTCACTCTGTCTGTTTCTACTTTCATCTTGACCACCACATAACGTGGCAATGTTCTGATGGTGCTGTTTTTATCGGCCTGTGCTGTAGACAGCGCGATTTTTTGGTCAAAAAACGGAAAATTAAATTACCCATTTTTTGGGACCGACGATGGCTGCGAGAGCAGGCGGGGAAGAGGTACCGGTCGCGGTAAACAATCGACTCTGCCGTGGTGCCGCTCGGAGTAATTTGTTCTACAATAGGGGATGCGTGGTCCGCGACAGCGTCTATGTCCCAATGATATGTTAGAGAAATTTTGAAAATATATTTTGCCATTACGTTCATGACATTGAATATGTCATCATATATTTTTATGTAATTTTGGAAAAGTGGAAAATTGGATTTAATAGAGATCAAAGGAGTAGTCCATCCCAGAATGCCAGGGGGTTCTCCACGACAGTGTGTATTTTCATATTATTTCGTACATTTAGTAAAACTTAGCCGCTGCACTACGGTGGATAAGCGATTGTTGACCGTCGGCATCGCCTATTCCCCAGACACAGTGTCTACGTTTCCGAAAGAAGAGTATTTTTTTGTCGTTTTTTTAAAAGTAGTTCTTGAGGATTAAACTATATTACAGTCCGATAACTGTATACTCAGAACATTCCTACGTTACGTAGTTTTCGAGATGAAAGTGTGGTTTAACAGACAGGGCGAGCGCAATACTCGTTCTTTTTTTCACTACTACTACATCATATGTAGTAGTAGCAAAGAACGAGTAAAAATGGATTCTTGATTGTAATCTCAAATTGCATTTACTTGGTTTTCACAAAAAAATTACTTAGCTTAAGTAAATTTTACCAAAACCACTTAATTTTTTCTTAAAGCAAGTAAATTTTACTTGAAAAAAAAAACAAGTATCAGAAAAAACAAGTATCCCTTTTTCTGGGTGTGACGTCGACAAGCATTCCATTAGCTTGGAGCGGCTGGCTGGCCGTTGCAGGCGCGGTTCGGCACATCACGACAGCGCTCGGTAGCTCCACTCCGCTCCCCTCCCTGCCCCTCGCGTGGCAACCCGCCCACAGTTGCCCTGACAAAACCGCTCTCCAAATTGTCTGGAATGCGAAGTAACAGAGTTCTTGATTCGAGTGTAAGATTCAAGTACAAAATTTCAAGTAGTTTACATGGCTTGATTCAAGATATCATTTTTCTGGGTGTACATCGATTCGGGTAATTAAACCTGGCACCTAGCAAATTTTAACACTCACGGACCAGCCTTTAATTTTGGAGGGGTTGGGGGCAACACTGTTAAAAAATACTGTCCCACTAAGTGGGACACTGGTCCCGAAGTTTTGCACATGATTAGGCATTTTGTAGATTTGTAGATACTGTCTCACTCTGTGAGACACTGGCGGGCCCGGAGTTTCGCACGGGTTTAGGTTGGTTACGTTACCGCCTATTTATGTTTGATGAGTTTAATTAATTTTTTTTTTTAAATTGAAGGATATTTGAAGATTTGTATTAGTTTTGTAATGGAACGGGGCAGTTTAAAATTGCAGTTTTACAGTAACGGTCAGTGCACCGTTTTATTCTCATACGTGGGCCGCCTAGCCCTGGCTGGTGTTGTCCCCGGCTTGGCCCGGCGGCCCGACAATGCACGCCTCGCTCTGAGTCTCGGGTCCCTTGGCTTGTTGTGCGTACTGTACACTGTTACAAGGTAGGCGTACGCCAGACTGCGTCGTGGCGTAACAGGCTTCGCTCATCGCGAATCACTGTTCCGCCACTCCACGCCTGGCGCACGCCTACCTTGGCCTGCCGGCGGCTTTCTTCTGCCAAGGAAGACCCTGCGGGGCCAAACAGTCAGTGGGACGCCCTGCGTGCGTCGCTGTCCCCGCCCAGCCGCAGCTACGCTCATGTTGTGGCAGCCGGACGCATCTTACATTGCCTTCTTGTCATCGGCGCCCGTTAACCTTTCCTAAACTACCCTTACGTAACTGAGCCTAACCTACCCAGGTGCTCACTAACCTAACCTAACCGAGCCTAACTCACTCGAGTCACTGATCCGCCCCTCCACGACAGGCGCATGGCGCGTACTGACCTCACCTAACCGGCAGATATTAAATTTTAGTCCACTTGCGAAAATTATCTAAGAAACCGCTTAGGCTACGGTGTCCTTGAGGGGAGGTTGACTCTGGTATGATGCAGAAAGTTGTGGTCCAAATTTGAGCTTTCTACGTCTAACCGTTCTCGAAAAATCGCGCGGACAAACAGACAAACAGACAGACAGACAAACAGACAAAACATTTTTGACCTAGTTGAGTAAGGGTTTCGCTATCGCTCAGCCAAAAAATATATTGGGAATTACTGAAGTCCTCCGGATACTTTTTTACCACCTTTTTTTCCCAACGTACGACAGATTGAGATTCACTATGCTGAGAGCAAAATTCTAAAGCGCATTTAATAGAGGACACATGGCCTTCCTCACTCGCCACAATATCATACCTCATAGTAACGCATAGTCCCTGTGACAAGTGATTTTATCCGGCGAATTCCTGAAGCATCTCTGGAAATTCACGAAGGGCTGTCGGAAATAAAATTACCAACTGATCCTTCGTGATTTCCCAGACTTTTTTTTAACAGTGAAGGGTAGAGGGGAGGGGTAGGGTCCCACCGAAACGGTCCTCCTGTCTTGAGTCGCCGCTCCCGTAGCTGTGGCTCGGTCAGGCCCCGGCTCGGCTCGGCACATCGACAATGGGTACCCGGCAAGGGCTGCGCAACAAAAAAGAAGGATGGAAGATTTGGTAGTAGACTAGAAAAGGATGGAACAGCGGATGCAGCCAGCTGACGAGCCGAGCGGGGGTAGCTCTGTCCCTTTCTTTTGCTATTGGGTGGAGTGAGATATCTGAATTTCAAATGCGTTTTTACGCTAAGTGTTACATTTTATAAGTTTAAAAGTAGGTTTGCTGTACTTGCCCAGTCACCCTCGATAATTCTGTTAGACAGATTTTTGATTTTTTGCTTCGTTATCGATCTACAGCAATTGGCCCTGTGGACCATAGATGCGCGTATAGTTGTATCCCTTTCTTTCGCCATAAAAAGAAGTGAGATAGCTGACTTTTAAATCGAGTTTTCGGCCACTTGGAAGCCTTTTCAAAGCGTAAAAACACGTCAGCGTGCCCTGCAAAAGTATCCTGAGCACAGTTTCAGAAAATTCTTATAGAGGGCCATAAGGGCAATGCTTAGAAGAAAAAAAAAAAGTCCAATCGGGTCAGACGATAAGGCAACTCCGTTCCACTTCGTGCCTAAAAAATGCCAGCAGCAGTTGCCATGGCAGCAGGTGATACACACTTCCGATCTCGCTGGTCAGTCTTCGGAGCGATGCCGATGCGACAATGCGTGCCCCACGCGCCATTCTCGGGTACACGTGTTGGGTGCTCTAGATCGGTCTAGAATGGTCGGATCTAAAAGATATGTGTACTAACAGAAAGCCTAGACTCCGTGCTAAAATCGGCTCGCTTACACTACCCATCTAAACCCGACCGTTCATGAGCTACGGGCTGGGAAGCGCGGCCGCCCGTAAGCTGCAGGCGGCACTGGCGAGGCGAGGTGCGCACATCCCCCGGTAGGGTCGGGCGGCCTATATATATTTAGCTTGGCTGTTGCTGCCGCATGAGAGAAGAAGCCGCTGATACATTATCTTAATATTAATATAATATTCTTATTCTGACGTTGTAGGTGTGTAGGTGGTGTTATATGTATCACCTGCTAAAAAGTCTGGGAAATCACGGAGGATGAGGTGGTAATTTTATTTCCGACTGTCCTTTGTGGATTTCCAGAGAACCTTCAGGAATTCGCCGGATAAAATCACTTGTCACGGGGAGTATGCATTACTTTGAGGTATGATATTGTGGCTTTTGAAGAAGGTAATGTGTCCTCTATTAAATGTGCTTTACAGTTTTGCTCTCAGCAGAGCCAATCTCAATATTTCCTACGTTGGAAAAAAAACGAAGGATCAGTAGGTAAAAAAGTTTCCGAAGGACTTCAGGAATTCCCGGAAATATTTTCAACAGTAAAGTTGCAAGATATGGGTAAAATCGTGTCAAAATTGCCCGGCGTGGGTAGCGGTGGATTTAAGGATACCGAAAATGACCGCGGGGACACAGTTTAAGGGCAAAAGTTGTTGAGGTATCGAGTATGCCGTTTGGGGCATAACTGTCGCAGAGTAGGACCTCAGAAAACCATACGCACATGTCTCTGCCTCTATTGGGAACGACGAGGGAACGTGGCGTAGAGAAGGTTAAATTGCGCTCAACTTTCTACGTTTTCCAAATTTTCGGTGCATAAACGTCATTGACCCAAGTCCCCGCGGAAATTAATACTGTATGGAAACGTTTCCGGTATGATATCCACACATAATACACCGATATTTCAAAGATCGCTCGTTACAAAGTGTTTTCTTTCAGTCCTTTAGGAACCTACTTTGGCCATAAAAGAGTATTTGGAATTTTTAAAAAAATTCGTCGCTATCATCAGTTATCCTTGTATTGTACCTGTTGAAATTCTTTAAAAAAAAATCATATCCCAAAAACTAGGCTTCGTGGGCAGCTAAAATTTACTCCGAAGTTTTGGTGAGCGGTAGGTCCCGCAAAAAAAAAAAAAAAAAAAAAAAAACAGTTTCATCAAAATCTGAGAGTGACACTTCGGGACACCCCCTTGTCAGTGCTGAACTTTTTTGATTTTTTATCGGTATTTTGCAGGTACTTCAGAGTTTGACAATGCGCTGTTTGGGGTCCACCATTGCCGTAGCCCTGCTGCTCGGCAGGACCGCGCTATCGGCCGTCAGGCCCCCCGCCGCCGCGCTGCCGCTGTCCCGCGAGGCTCGGTGCGCGCTGTCGCTGCTCCCATCGTTTCTCCACCACGACGGCCGCGCCACGACGCGCCTGCACGTGGTGGCTCATGCCCGCTGGGCGCACGGCGACTTCCTGCGACGGCTGCCAGCCGTCACCGCCGTCACCGTGCACACCGACCGGGCGGCGCTGCCGCGCATCTTCGGGAGCGTCACCACCGCAAGCGCCCTGGTGCTGGTGGCCACGGACAGCGGCGCCCAGCTGCGGGACGTGTTCCGCGCCGTGGCTCATCAGCACTCCGTCCTGCTCAGCACCATCGTGTGGGCCTCGGTGCCGGGACACGGGGCGCGGATGCCCGAGGGTCTGGACGGTGTGAGGCGGGACCTCTTCGACAACTGCCTGCCGAGGGCTCGCCTGGCGGTGACGTCCGCCGCCGGGGAGACCCGCGTCTACTCCGTGGCCGGGCTGTGCAGCCTGCTGGGCTGGAACCTGACGGAGCTGGACCGGTGGTCGGCGGACGGGGGCTGGCGGCACGGCGCCGCGCGCCTAACGCCGCCTTGCGCCTCGTGGCAGCCGCACACCAACCTAGTTGCGTACCGCGTCCTGCCGACGGACGCGACAGGGAGACCGGTGGACCCGAACGCCAGGAAGATCCTCGACATTATACTGACCCGGTCCCCCATCAAGCTGTGGTCCCGCGGTGGCAACATTTGGTACGAGGTGGTCCGGCGGCAGGACGAGTGCCGGCTGGATCTGCTCGCGGCAAACCATCCTATACGGCGCACCGACGGCGCCGTCTCCCCGGCCATGTGGGACTTCGTGTACCCCGTGGTCGTCGTCCCCTCTGGCATGGGCCGCGGCCGCAGCCCGCTGTTCCGGCTGGCGGACCCCTTCTCGCGGGCGATGTGGCTGGCCACCGGCGGCGCCGCGTCGTGCATGGCGGTGGCGGTGTGGCTGTGCGCCCGGCGGGCCAACACCGCGGCGCTGCAGGTCCTGGCGCCGCTCCTGGCGCAGCCCCTGCCCGGTAGCATCGTCGGCCGCGCTAAGCCGCCGCTCGGCATGTGGATGCTGGGGACCGTCGTGGTGGCCTCCGCGTACCAGGGCCAGCTGCTGAGCGTGCTCACGGTGCCGAGCCTCAGGGATGAGATCAACACCATCGACGAGTTGGCTAAAAGTCAATTGGTCGTCTTCGGTCGACAAGATACGTACGTGCCGGAGCCGGCGCTTGCGGGCAGGCTGCGCTACACCTTCAACCTGGACCTGCAGGCCGTGACGCGCTCCATCGCCGAGCACCGCAACGGGGCCCTCATCGTGGACAGCCGGCTGTTGGCCGCCGTGACCGTCGGGCTGGAGGACAAGCTGCACTCCTTTCGTATCCCGCACCTGCGTCTCATCCGGGCCACTCTCTCCACGACGAGGAGATCCCCCCTGGATGCGGCGGTCCGCAGCGTCGTTGGCCGTATCCATGCTTCCGGGATCCTGTCGAGGGACACGCAGCTGCCGAGAAACAAGGAGGAGGTGTTCGCCCTCACCATGCAGCACGTCCTGCCCGCCTTCGTGCTGCTCGCCGCGGGCCTGCTGGCTGCCTCCGTGTTAACCCTAATCGAGAGAGTTTGGCAGAGAGAACACCTACGACGTACTTCTGGTGGCTAATCACCGTGCCCACGCTGGAGGGACATAGGAACAGGTCGATGAGAACATCGGCGGCCTCGCGCGAGGCTTGAACATAACCTCACTGCAGTTTTCCGCCAGCTCCACATAATTTTTGGCACATGAATACAAAGTCCTTCGTTCAGAACTGTTCGGTCGCCGACGCATACTTTTCGCCTCAAAACCAACAGGCCACCTAAAGACGTAAACACAACAGCCTTTCTAACCTCGCGCGAGACCGTTCTCCCGGCACGCGGCACATGGCGATCGCAGCAACAGACGGTGCCGCGAGCCGAAAAGGGAACGAAACAGAAGATTTCTCGGCAACAGAAAATATTATCCTCCCCATTCTTATTACAACACATGTTTGTGAGCTGAAAATTTTTTTGATACACGTTTTGTGGAATGATGTGGATAGTCAGAGCTTCTGTGAGTTTTGCAAACGGTAAACCAGAAGATGTAACTTTAAATTTTAGGGTCATCCTCATTTTCACTTACATCACTTTCACTTTCCACTTTACTATAATCTGATTCTATCACAAAATTCTATCAAAGACATCACCATCTTCCGGAAGGTCTTCCAAATTTTCTGATGATATTTCAATGTCATAGTAATATGGGTTATTCTCCTTTAACCAAAGCAAAGCTTCCCGAATCTTCCGTACTGACTCGAAAATCAGTAACCTTACCTACATTGTTGTTGAATCTCACAGTCAACACAGATGCTAAATCATCAATCTTATGAGGAAGTTGAGTTGCAAACTCCTTCACATCTTGGCTAAAGTTTATGACATTACCACAGTAACCATACTGACAGCCTTTCAGTTTCACAACTGTCAGCACCGGGTGCACTCGAGCAATAAGCTGTTCTTCAATAAAATTCAAATCTTTTAACTGTGGAGGTACTACACCAGGATCCATGTTGTTTTGAGAAGAAAATTTCCAGCATATGTGATTTCCTCTGTGGGCTTTTTTTAACCAAGGATAAAAAATATACTTCTCTTTACAAACATGACAAACAACCATTGGAAATGACTTCATCAAATCTTCAAAACGCTTTGTAAATTTCTTGCTTCTTTCCGACTTAAAATCCTGAAGCCTGTTAGCTGAAGAATCGCCCCTCATATGTATATCTTGAGGTTGGAATATTGTCTTACAGCCGTCAACATTGGCACTTCCTAAGAACAGACAAAACACATTATTTCCCATGTAATGAAATGCAATGCAAAATGAACAATTACAAATTTGTAAAATATAAACCATCTGAATGATCATTATAAGATTGAATGCAGACATCAGTAAGTGGCTCGGGACCACCTACAGATGGAATGGCATTTGTTTTCAGCTGCCTAGAGGTCCCACAAAGTGAAAAATCATCAGGGGCAAAATGGGCACTACGGATATAAAAGTGCTTGTGTAGTGATGATATCTCCCTCGACAGCACTTTCCTATTACCGCAAAATCTAAACCATTCATAACACCTAAACAAAACAAAAACAAACACGCAATAACTAATAAACCACAGCACAAATTTGGCAGCCCAAAGCCAACAGCGTCTCATCCATTACATGTTTCCCATCTACAATTTTCTGAGGCCTACAAACGTTGAAACATACGTCGATAAATCAGACTTTGACAAAGGACCAGGACAATGTAAAGATGGCACAGCACTTTTCTTCACTATTTGCTTCTTTGTTGGACACACATACTGATTATCATCAAAATGATCCTCGCACACATAATTGCGTCCATTTAATTTAATTGGGTGAACCTTCAACAGAGATTGGTTGCCACAATTTTCAACCCATGTCAGACACCTGTAAAAGCAAAAAAAAAAAAAAAACGCATGAAGCAGAATAAACTGATTTGAAATACCAGCGCATAAACAAAACGCATCAACTCTAACCTTCGAAACGTGGTACCATCCTCTTTCATTTGAGGAAACGTATGCAAATGTCTATTCAAATCCGTGTTGCTGCAGCTCGGAACGCAACACTTACGACTTGCACTCTTCCTTTTACGCGAATTCTGCTGCACACATAACCAAAAATGGTTGGACACCGGTCTACTAAATTTGTAAACTACATTCAAATGACAAGACGTCACTACGTAACATCGTCCTTCTCGAATTAAATAAGCAAAACCCACTTGCGGCTCACCGTCTATTCTTGCCAACACTCCTTTGCAAAGAAAGAAATTAAAGAAACAGTCCCGCTTAGGCCTGGCCGGCCAGACACAGCTCACCCGAGACGCACACTCAACACTCACAGCCCTCCAGACCACCGACTAGCCACCGAACTGTCAGAATTCAACCACAGTTGAAACTAGGGGTACGCTCCGAAATGCTGCGCGTAATGTAGCGAGCGAAGCGTAAAGACATTTCAAACTTAACATGAAATAATGGCTGATCGCGATGGGCAATGCTTGTTTGAGTCGCCTGCCTGGGTGGGGATAGGCCAGCCCGCAATACACCCACGCGTGCACTTGCCTATGCCCCAGGCGCTCGTCAGGGTCATGCAGCAGGGGAAAAAAGTAAGGTGTGTGTGGGGGGGGGGGACTGAAGTGAAGACTGAAGTGGGTACTTCGTGCTAAGCTTTTTGTATTACGTACTAGGGTAAAGAACGAGACTATGGCAATCCCACTAATGTGGGTTGATTTTCTTCTTATTTTACTTGCGCCGGGGATGAAGAGGTCTTTAGGTACACGAATGATCTACGCGTTACGTAAAATATGAAAATGTGTCAATTGGTTGAGGGGGAGGGGGGAGGGAGGGTGAGGTGCAACCCGATGCGTGCGCCTCTGATCCTCCTTTCAACTACTCAGTGTCTAGCCTAGCCTCAGATTATATTCCGATGAGTACCCCACCCGACCAAAGCCACCACCAGGAGACAACCCATCCACTTTTATCCTTATTGTAAGTTTTGCCCTGTTCGGTGATGTAGGGTCTCTTACAACTCGTATACCCCCCCCCCCCCCCCCCCCCTTGGCCTTCACTGTTGCCTGGATTATTCTCCTTCCTGCCCCAAAAAGTGATGTTGTAAGACTGTGCGTGAAAGAAATGATAATTTTTAAAGAAAAGGAAAAATAGCTTTTGTTGGGTTCAGACATTAAGATGATTTATTGCAATTTATAATTGCTTTGAACTGAGCAGAGTTAAAGTAAGTCATTAATAAGCATTACATAAACAATTTACAAATCGCATTGATGCAAAAACCCATGTATAGAAGCCCAAAATAATTTCAGAGTCCGAAACAAAAGTAAATCAGGCACAGCTAATGTGCGCATACTGTGAGCATCACTGATCTAGGGAAAGACAATGCATAAGTAGCAAGAAGGCAATTTTATTTATCACATTTAGACATTTTATCAAGTTCAGGGCATCTCATTTACAGGTAAACAATTCATAGAGATTGAGTAAAGCCAAAATAACACTGAAAAGTCTCTAAACAAATTGAGGAAACGGTTTACAATACAACTGTCGAGAATGTTTGAGCTAAATGAGTGTTACATAAGGTCAAAGTTTTCAAAGTTACATCAACAATTTATGTTCTATGAATGGAAAAAATACAGGATAAAGATCTGAACTGTTCCAAATAAATGAGAATGGGATCAACAGACACTATCAAAAGAAACTTTTACACAGGGATCAGCTGAGCGCTTTCACGAGGAAGCAATGGTAACAGGAGTGGACAGGAACGGTCTACCATTTCCATGAGGCACTGGCACTATATATCATGAACTTTCGTACACTGCCGACTGATGTTAGCAACAGTTGGAATGTCTGGAAAAAGGAAAAGCATAATAATGATACATCTAACATATCAGTCTAAATAGTCATCTGAAAGCATTTCCATATTCGCATGAAGTTTAGTGGCAACTTACATTAGAACTTCAGGTGCTTGACAATAAAGATTGCGGACTCAAACACCTGAGAGCATATGGAATGCCCCTTTTAATGAGTCGACATTGATGTGCTCTGAAACAAAAAAAAATTAGATATTAGTTTGGCTACAGAAGCATGTTGATGTCAACATAAAACAAATCAATCAGAGATTGCTGTAGGCGTGTTACAGCCAGACATTCCCCCCACAATCAAAAGAATGTTTATAGGCAAATGAACTACTGACCAGGTTCAGCTCAATACGAGCCCAGCATAAATTTACACTCGGGTACAACAATGTGCTCAAAGCTTGTCCTCGTCACCTGAAAGAAGAACAAGACTTTGAATGAAAACAAATAGGTGTATGAACAGACTACACAAACAATATTTAAATAGATGCTTACCTCATAATATTTGAGATGGTCTCTTGACTTGAGATTGGAAACATGTCACATGAGAACCGAACCACTGTCACAGCAAAGTGGTTTCGCCATACATTTGCATCATCACCGCAAGAAAAAAGCACTGCAACAAATTGAAGACATGGTTTTAGGAAACGCACTTTTTCTTTCACCTGTAACGGTGCTTCCAACTCCCTCTTAGTTGGTTGCGACAAGAGTATGCTACTGATAACTGAGCGCAAACAGTACAGTAAGAACTACTTCCGAACAGTTTAAGGTTATGGCTTGTAGCACATGAGTAGAAATGCGATTAAGAAAGAATATATTTGCAAGGTTATGAAGAAGTCCAAATCGTGAATACTATTGCTGTTTGAACAATAGCCAGGACAGGCACAGGGGAACCTAACCTCGGAACGTTGTTTGTAAACAACTGCATCTTTTACTTATGTAACCATAACACAGCGGTCTAGTGAGTGTCCGCGGATGCGAAATTGCTTTAATAACGAAACGCGTAAACGAATGAAGACAGTCAATCGACCCCCACTTCATAATACATTTTATTCTGTGTCGTAAAAAATTACGTCATGGAGTGGGGAGACGTACGTGAACGCAAACTGCTTTGCAGCCGACGTACTACTTGTCACTTACCTGTCATCACACCACACCACAGCAACAGGAAATCTCGAATTGAATGTCCAAAAATCATGTCGAACAAACAACCGGCGACATAATATATCGCAGCAAAAAGAAACCACCAGCCTGCCGAACGGCGCCGGACGGCTGCCGTGACGTCACTGAGTTCCGTAAGTGTGCCAACCGCACGGATTGAAATGTCCTACATCTGCTAGTACTACGAAATATTTCAAACGCAATTAATCGAAAAAATGGCTCGTCATTTTGTGGGCCGATTATTATAGAACCGATACTTAAAAGCGGAGCTAAAACGGTTGTGTGGTGTTTCTGGAAAGTCCGTGACTGACAGACAGACAGACAGACAGAGTCACGACCAAAGTTGTCGCGGGGCCCGTTTTGAGAATCTGAGCTCGCTTCGCTCGCTAACAAACGTACGGCCATGAAAACTTTTCATAAGGAATAAAAGTGGAAAACTATGAACAAAGACAGACCTACATCGGTGCGGCACGGTAAATAAGAAAGACAGAACGATTACACGAGAAACGGTTTAACATAAAAATCCACTCGAGATAAGATTATTCATTGGTGCATAATATGTTGTAAAACCCGACATTTATTTGTGGCAAAAGACATAGCACTAATTTTTAAAGTATAACAGGATTTTAATGAACATTCCATACTTGTAAAATGGCACTTCCAATTACTACCTTGATGTACGATTTGGTATGGACAGTTGGCAGCAGTCGCTGAGATTGTGACACGGAAAAGATCGGGTCTACGTCTCGCGCATCCGTCCCCCGGGGCTTCGCAGTTTAAGTTAAAGTTTGGTTAAAGTTACATTTAAAGTTCAAGTTTAAGTTTGGCTCAGCCAATCATATGGACTGAAACTGCTGTGCGTAATATTTCAGAGCAGTGAGTAGTATGTACATACTTATATAGATAGCTTGCGTCTTGCGAGGCGAGGTACCATTACAATAACGTTTGATCCTACATCAGACACCTCTAAAAAATTCCAGCGCCTACAGCACTGAGTGGCCCTCGTTAACTGAAAAACGCCATTCTAAAAATTCTAAAAATAGTAATTTGAAACGACTTGGTTTTGGAACCTACGACGCGGTGTATGTCGACTCGACCTCTCACACCGCGCGTCCACGGCGACAATGTTAATAGGACTCGGGCGAACGACTATTACAAGCCCTGGCACACCGCGGCTGCAAGGAGCCGGCCACAGCGCACAGCACGGCTAAGTTGACAACAATACGTCTTGGCAATAGAGGGTAAAACAGACATTTGAAAAATATTTATATGTAGTTTAATTAAGACCGTAAAATGTGGCTCGATTTTATGCAAAATGTGCATGCAAACAACATACCTAATTTTGTATTTTTAATTTAACTAAAGCGATAAATAATATTTAATTTTGAGGTTGGCTGTATTGGAGTACCAGTCTTCCCCTGCTTACCCCACTTTTGTGGCGCCTTCTCTCTTCCTGCCCAGTTCTGTGGCGCTATCTGTTGGCGGAGAACTGAAACTCGTCCGCGCTCGCGGCTACATTGGCATCTCTGGTGGAAGAAAAAAAAGTCCAGCGCCTACAGCACTGAGCGGCCCTCGTTAACTAAAAAACGAATTTATTCTAATAATAGTAATATAAAACGACTTGGTATTGGAACCTACAACGCGCTGTATGCCGACTCGGCCTCTTAGACCGCGCGTCCACGGCGACATTGTTAATGGGACTTGCGCGAACGACTATTACAAGCCCTGGCACACCGCGGCCACGGGGAGCCGGCCGGAGTGCACAGCACGGCCAGCCAAGTTAACAACAAAACGTCTTGGCAATAAAGGGTAAATCAGACATTTGAAAAATATTCATATTTAGTTTTATTAGGATCGTGAAATGTGGCTCGATTTTATGCAAAATGTGCATGCAAACAACATATCTAATTTTGTATTTTTAAATTAACTAAGGCGATCAATAATATTTAATTTTGAGGTTGGCTGTATTGGGTTACCAATCTTCTCCTTCTTGCCCCAGTTGTGTGGCGCCTTCTCTCTTCCTGCCCCAGTTCTGTGGCGCCATCTCTCGGGGCGGAGCTGAAATGCGGCCGCGCGAGCGCGGCTACAATGACACCTCTAGTGGGAGAAAAAAAAGTAGAATAGTCGATGCAAAGGGGTTTTCGCTTCGCTCGGGCCCAAAAATCCCGGAAACCAAATTTTACACTCTCAAAAAAACCTGTTTGAATTAAGGATATTTGAAGTTCTCGCTGTCGGTTTCTTGAATGAAGCATCGAGGAATGCGTAAGCTTGATTTAAGAAACTGACAGAAAGAATCTCAAATATGCTAAATTCAATCAGATTTTTTTAAGGGTATAGTCAAGTCATCAGCGTCAATGAGTTTGGACCGTATTTTTTCTGAATCTGGCCCACGGTGCGCCAGCAGATGGGCCAGCCAGAACGGTGATTCGAAGGCTGCAAGATCGACGCCAGCAGCCATGTCTCGGGTCGGGATTGTCGATGCACCCCCGCAAGGAAGGCAGGGAGCACGTTAGGAGCCGTAGCTGTCGCTGGGAGGCGGACAAGCGCTACGCGCAGTCTGAAAACAGCTCCCGGGACGGCAATCGCGATCAATGCAACGATGTTTTTTGTCACTCCTGAAAAGCGACACCTCCATCGCGACCGGAGGGCTATCTCTTTAAGGAAAAGTCGAAGGGAATGTCGAGGGAACGATCGATCGGTACCTGTACGTCTCGTACGTCTCCGCCCTCATCCGCCCTCTCCGCGGACTTCAGAACGTGTTTCGCCGTTGCTAGAAAGCAGTGGATGGTAGTTGGCGCGGATGGCGCGCATTCGGTTGAGTGTGGGAGCGCACAAGTGAAATGGAGGTGCAAGGTGCGACGAAAATTGTCTGTTTTCAGCTGTTTGACAGCAAATTTCATGTAGAAATCTCGGACGATGAAGTCCAGAAGTTTCAGGATAAGTTGAGGTCATAGCTATTTGCATCTGAATGGTGCCTTTCTTCGTTACTGTACTATATGTTCACACGTTTGTCAGAGAAAGAGTTACTCCCCAAGCTTCTAGATGTTGTGTCAGCATTAAAAATACAAGATTAAAAAGATTAAACAACACGACGCCCAACAACGTCCCGGAACTCCTCGAAATGTGTGATACCTTCGAAAATTTCTTCAGCTATAATTACCAGTACCGACTTTTCCAGGTCCACTAAATCCATCGTGTGCTTTATTAATACAGACTTACACTTTTTCACACCGATGTAAACATTGAATTTGGGACCAGGTGCGGCTGTGGAGGACAAATGACGGAATCGATCCCTCGACCTTCCCCTCGACTTTTCCTTTAAGAGATAGCCCTCGGCTGGGGAACTGAGTGCAACGTGCATCGCGGCGTCTCCGTACTTGTTTAATATTTGTGTTTCGTCTTGTCCGCAATCTTCTGCCGACACGTCCGGATACGTCACAGGTCAACGGCTCAGTATATAGACCACGTGAGTGAATGACTGACTCACTTGAGTAAGCTGCGATAACCCGCTGACTAGCCACAGGCATTTACATATAAACGGACCGGAAGATTCCAGAGCTTCACTTCCCGACACGTCAGGAAAACGAAAGTGAGTAGCGAAAAAGCAACATACATTGAACGTTTGTGGACTTAACATTTGTACGGAAGGCGAGTTACAATTTCTCGTTGTTATCTTATGATGTCTTAAACTGCGGTGATCACGTGATACGCTGTAAATGTGACACTATCCACTGCTTAACACGGTTGGATGTAATCAGCAGCTGTCGTCGATAGTTCCAGACCTATCAGTATTAAAGTCGGTTGTAGTTGAAATAGTAAATTACCCTAACCAATTCAACAATGAACATTAGTCAAAAATACTACACCCATGGAGCTGCAATGACCATTGCAGTTGGACCTTCATCACAGCTAAACGTATTGGGCTCATCTCACTTAGCTGCAATGAACATCACAAATGGAGCTTCATCGCAGCTAAGTGTGATGAGCTCAACACAGTTAACTGTGATTAGCGGAAAATACTACAGCTGCAGCTTACATAGGGTTTTATTACAGGTAGAGTTCAATGTACGTCACAGTTGGGATTGCAGTGAAGTTGGGGAAGAATCGAGCACTTAATGCCGTTATCGGTGTATTATAAACCACCCTGTCAGGCTTGTACAATAAGTTCTGCGTTACCGCATACAACTTGCCAATCATAAGTGATGTCCGTATCACTGCTTTCCAAGCACGTAGAAGAGTCGAATCGGGGGAGAATCGAACACAGGTGCAGCCTCGTGATTTTCTTGAAAGCTTGATAAAATTTTCAAGTTGAACGGCTTTAAAAAAGTGTTAGAACCTTCCCCTAAGAGGTGTTTGTTTTCCTCGTAATGGCCCTACATAGTGTCGCGGATTCGCGCTGAGTGGTACACCCGTTGCCCGATCTGCTCTGCTCCACCGGCACCCCGCTTAGACGGGGGAGCTTGGCCTAACGCGTTAGTGGGGCCCCACGGTAGGGGGCTTCAAAAAAGTTAGATTTTAAAAATACGGCTAGAATCTGATAGATGCTTGTCTGAGATAGCCTTAACCGAAATTTGACGACTTTGGTCAATATTTACCCGGAGCACAAGACAAAAAACGGAGCCGTACCTCCCGGTCCTGAGAGCCGCCTTGTGACGTCATACATCTCCGGTGGACGATGCTGCTTGGTGGCTCCATTCCCTACGGTGTCTCCCCCTCTGCAAACACAGTTTGGCCTGTTCGGAAAATTGCCACGGCACGCATCGGAAAATGGGTGAAAAGTTGAGCAAGGGGGAGAGGGAGCGGTGACGATCACAAAGATTAGTTGACGATCTTCCTAATCTTTATCACGAGTGATTTTGTCACTGCCTTTGTAATCGACCTTTCTAAATCAACTCTTACGGAGTGAAATAGAAACCTTTCGATATCTGATATTTTTAACGTTCTCACGAAAACTCGGATATATTTCGAAGATAGATTTCGCCCGTCCATGAAAACTCCAGGATATTAAAAGTTTAACATTCGTCACTTTTCAGAGTATGGTACGGACTTTTTTGACAGTCCTAGTGGTAGCATGTATCCTGTGCATACCCCATGCCCCAGCCGGCGCAGGCAGCGCTATGGACATCTTAGGAAGGGCTTTGGTGGACAGGGATTTTCAACCAGGGTTGCTTGGTCCCGGAAATAACTGCAGTGAGTCTATAGAATTAAAATTTATGGTTTGCTCTCACGTGGTAAGAACGATCTTGGTATTGGTATTCCAATGAGAAGACGAATTCCCACATTTTAAGAATTACCATCAAAGTAACCACTGAACTGTTTACTTCACGCACAGGCAACCTAGGAGTGCGCACGATGTGCAGTATGTCCGTGAACCTGGTCCCAGGTGTCGAGGTATCGGTGTGCTCATTAGCATGTAATTGGGCTGGCTGCGGCGTTTATAACTGCAGTGAAGGCCTGTGCTCTTGCCATTCCAGGCTGGACGCCAACCAGCCTTGCAGTGAGTTCCTCACAGTTTATCAGTTAATGGTGCAAGCTTAAGCCACGACTGCGTCCACTTCGACTCTCTTCAGGGAAGGGTACTTCGTGATCATTAAGTGCGAACGCACCACGTGTACTCTAGGCCGTCTGTCCCACGCTGAGAAGCAGGGCTAGTTAATAGCAACTTTGTTTGGCGTATCCATCCCCAGAAAAAACTTTGTTTGGATTACTTATGGAAACACCTAGCAGTTACGTCTTTTCACTGTCATTCGTAGGGCGAGGTTCCTCGCCCTTAGAAGAGCGAGCAATTTGACTCAAATTCCTATACTTTTTAAGGGCGAGGTTCAAAATGATCACCCCAATTGGGTGATGTTACTAGAATTGTTGCCCTAAAAAGGGCGATGTTTGAGGGACGTTTACCTTTTAGGGCGAGGGTCATTTCCCTAATACCGTAATGGAAAGTCCATCACCCTAAAAAGGTGACGCATACCTGCATCGCCCAAATGACGTGAGAAACCTCACTCTTCGTTTTTCAGTGTTGTGGTGCCCAGTTTAATTTCCCTACGTAATTCTGCCAACTTCTTAATAGTGCGAAATTAATGTTAAATAAAAAGGTGGACGTCTGGTCCGGCATCCCGATAGCTGCGCAACGAAGCGCATCACATCAGACGATGCGGACGGTGGCAGCAAAAACACTTGTCGTGCTTTACGGCACATTTTTAGGTCCATGGGTTTAATTTCTTTTGGCCGTGCCCTCCCCGAAATTCTAATTTCAAATATGTTTTATCTAACAGGCAACCTTGTTGTGAGGACCCTGTGCGATCCATTGGCTAATGTCTTGCCTAAGACTTTCTGCGACGACTCGGTGACTCTGTGCTCTCTGGTATGCCGGTGGGCCGGCTGCGGGAACTCCACGTGCAGTGAAGGTCAACGACTCTGCTCGTGTGATTCGAAGTCGTAGACGCATTCGTCAACAGATTGTACGCACTGTAAAAAAAAAATTTGTCACTTGACAAGAAAAACTGTGACGATATTATTGTTGAATAGGATTGACAATGTAATGTTGTCAACATGACAAATAGTATCGTCAAAACCACAAAAAAAAAAACACCCGACAAGTTTTCTCCTCATAGTTGAAAACACAATCGTCAGATCTATAAGCCGTCAAACGACTAAAAAGCTTGACAAATTTTATCGTCATTTGACAATAGGATCGTCATTCAAGTTGATACAGAGGCAAACACTCAAACAAGTGGTCGTAATAAAAGGACTGTCATAGTCAGATAAAAGTTGAGTCAGTTTCAATGTCTCACATTAAAAGACCAACGGTGTACCATTATTGGTTTAGTGACTTTCATGGGTTTCATGGTTGTCATGGGTACCCCATCTTCTAGACGGGATTTGATCACTTCACGACACAATCATCCTTAATTTATTTTGTCAAGTCAGGTCAACGATACAATTGTCAAGTGACTTTGACGATTGCATTGGAGGAAAAATTAGGCATTGTTGTATCGTCAACTTGACGACAAGATTTTTTACCGTGCGGTTTGACATTGCAACGCCAATGAGGCGTGGCCGAGGTCACCGCGGTGCCGTGCGGAGAGTCAAGGCAGCGGAGTGGCTGGCTGGCAGCCAGTGGCTGGCTGGCAGCCAGTGGCTGGCTGGCAGCCAGTGGCTGCCTTTTTTTTGTAGGTGTTGTAAGTATACTTTCAATTGTGGTCAGTTGGCAAAAATTATGACCATGTCGCCGGCGCCGCCGAGCCGTTAGGGTGGTCCAAAAAAAGCGACATTTTAAAATGTTTATCAGACCCAACGCAATATGATGCGTTATGACCTCCCGAACCACTGTGCCAAAGATGAGATCGATAGCTCAACCCGAAATGCTGGCACAAAGCGCTCAAAGTTTTGTCATTTGTGCCGCATTTCGAAGTTCCCGCGTGGGGCCGGTGGACTCTCTGTCCACATGATGAAAAGCCACCGGCGGGTTTGACTTTCTCAATTACATTACTTTTTGTATGTTCACTTAAGGATCACTACAATTCACGGTGCAGATAACAAAAAATGACTTTCTCAATATCGACTGCATTAAATTCTCAATTAACAACAGATTTAATTATTTTTAATTATCAACTTTTACCTAACTCCTTCCTTTTTATTTCTGCCAACAATCGTAGTTTTAAAATTTGGCCTATAGCCAGTTCATAGGAGTTGTCTTTCTCTTCTAGTTGGACTGGGGCAAGGAGAGAAGGGTATGGAGCAACATAGCTCTCAAAATTCTCTGACCATGTAAACAAAGATGCCGGCAAGGGAGGGTATAGAAGAGACAGGTCAACCTCCTTCTCATCCGGGTCAAGGTCTGTTATCAGACCAACATAAATTTTTTTTTCTATTATTGCTGCCACGAACATGCCTTCCTCCCACACATCATCAGCTGCAGGTTGAACAAAGGCAGGGTGCACAAGAGAAAAGTCTTCGTCTGTGCTGACCCTTTTGCAGCCAACTGTAGAATCTGCAACAAAAAAAGAAAAAAAAAGGGATTAAACTACAGTTTGAGAAAGGGGAGGGCAGGAATTGCATTTAATATCAAGACAGGAAGGGAAATATTGATATTAAAATTGGTTTACAAGTGAGCAACAACACAGAGAATGCGTAGGCATGCACTTTCTACATGATCCCAAAGAAATCTCGCATCTTACCTGGTAGTGGGAAAAAGTGGTGGAAGGACCGTGTTCCTGGAATGGTCACAGGAACCAGAGAGCTTTCTTTGGCTGAAATTCGCCTTCCAGCTATGTTCGCAGAGCTCAAAACAAGAAACTGAATGGAGTCACTCATCGTGGAGTTCACACAAAAATCAAAAAGCTTTTCAGCATTCACAATTTGATTTGTCATAGGGCGTCTCAGGCTCTCGAGTGTGGCCATTCTCTTGACAGTTCCACCGATGCTGTCAGATGCTGACTTGCCATGGCTAGTAGCAAAGAAGCACCATGATGCTTTTAATCCATACAATTCTTCATGCCTAAAAAAAGGGACAAGTTTAAAAATTGCATCTATATTAACTCTTTCATTAGACTCTCCTGCACTACCTACCTCGTCAGATGAGCAAAACTTTTGCAGTTTTTGTACTGCCCAGCACAACCATCCGTCATGTACATGATTTCATCCACCTGGGGTAAATTTTGCTTGATGAACAATATTAATTTGTCCTGGATCTCCTGGACCATTGCAACATCATGCTCAATATCCTGAGAAAGAAAGCACAAGCTCTTGTGGCAAAGTTTTCCATCAGCCCGGTAGTAAACAACAACGAGATGTACAGTAGACTGCTTTTTAGACCAATGGTAGCTTTGCGAGGCATCTTGAAGCAAACAGCTATAGTTCATGCTAAAATCCATGAGAATTATCGCTTGACTACGAGGCATGCTTTCCTTTTTACTTTTCAGAAATTGTGCCTGCTGGTATGCCACGAAATCATGAGCAACCACCTTTCGTGAACTTTTGGCCACTTCAATGATCAGAGCTTCCACAGAGCTGGGCTTCGTAACAAGCTCTGACCTGTCAGTCGTGGTCCACTCTGAGTACTCAATCTCTTCTTGAAAACAACCACTTAAAATTTCTTCATCCTCTTCCCCCAAAACATGCTGAACTTCAGATTTCAAAATTTTTATGATATCATCCAGTTTGGGGCAGTTAGGACATAATGCCAGCATGCATTCTCTTGTCTGAACTGAACATACAAGCTTTGGAATAAGGTCCTGCAATTTTGTTGGCAGCTGAAGAGCCCATAATTTCAATTTCAAGTTTTGGTGCACAACACACACACACACATTGTGAGTGCCTGAACTGCCAGCCATAACACAAAACTTGGGGCGAAGCACACAAAACAATGAGAAACCTATCTTCAAGTCAGGGTAGCTTTCCAGGGGGTACTCGCTTCTAAATCTATTGTAAAGTTCACTCAAGGTACACAGTAGTAAACGCTTCTGCTCATGTTTACCTCCACCCATGCTGACACAATCTTTTTTTCCCTGGCATGAGCCTGGAAATGTCATCGTGGCAATAAAATTCAAGCACAGCACTCTTCACAGCCGGTGTCAACGCTCTGCCCTTAATGGGGAGTGGTTTGGAGAGAATCCCATGCTGTTGAGCAAGTGCCCGGCTTCTCTCAACCATAACCCTGGACACCCCAAAGAATTTACTCGCATGTCGTATTGACCATGATTGTGGACATAATGTCAATAGCTGAAATTTTGTCAGCTTGTCAACTTCAGGGATTCTATTTTTTATGGCCTGCATGAGCTCATAAAAATCATGGGCATCTTTGGAAACCTCTCTTTCGACAGCACTTTCTTCTATTCCAAGAGAATAACACATCTTCTTTTTTATGGTGGTTTCCACCTCCAACTTTCTTTTGGTGTAGATGACTTTTCCCCAAGTTGTATAATTTGGAGGAGCTACAGGTGACAAGCCCAACTTCTCCACACACTGATCTAATAATTCCTTTTCAAAACTACATGACAATGGGGCATCTTGAGATGAAGGTTTGGATGTCGGTTGACTTTGGCTCAACTTCAGATCTTCTTCTTCTCTCACTTTGTCAGCTGTTTCACGAATTTCTTTTCGGCAATTGTCACACAGGGGATCACCTACTGATAAAACCAAGCCAATTTTTAATGCCTTTACAACTGTCAATGCACCCGCACTGCCAAGAAAAGTGGTCACCGCTTTGAAATGCTTGTTCATTGGATCGCAGCAGCCAGCAAAAGTCTTGCCACTAGGCTTTAGAGCATATCCAACAAACTGATCAAAATGCTCACTGCAAACAGTTGTATCTTCAGGCATCACAGTCCAAAGGTTGCTAGACCATAATAGAGCTTTGGACACAAAAGGTGGCAATTCACTAGTGGGTTGTGGTTGTTTGTCAGTAGAGCAGGGAGCTTTTAGATCCACACCAAATGAACATGGAGGGAAAAACACTAGAAGTTAAAAAAAAAGTTATTATTTTTTAGTACAATTTATAGTAACCATGAAGTTGCTATCAACATACCTGGTCTGTCATTTTCAGAAGTTCCTCCAGACAGTCCACTAGGACCAGCATTCACTGCCAGGTCTTTGATTGGAACTTCAGGCTGTTGTTCACAATTAGAGCTATCATTATCTGTAAGAAAATAATTAGTTAAAATTTCATTTAAAAAGAAAACAAACTCCATGAATCAGTTGAAATAATTGTACCTGATGGGTTAGCCTCTTCATGACTAAGTACCTCTACTGTAGCAACACCAGAGGGTCCAGGTAAATCAGATAAATCCACTGGAAATTGAAAACGTACATTAAAATTAAAAAATAGAAACGCATACACAACATTGAGAGAGAGCAGGTTTATGCACATATAACACGCACAAATTCATCGACGGCATACCTGAAGCGGTAGTGTTTGAAGACAGACCACTACGCTCAGCGACAGTCGAATTAGATCCACAGCCGGCTTTGCTGACATCACCACCAACGTTTGATGCATGTCCAGCATTCGCTAAAGGAGCAGCTGAGACCACTAGACAAAAGGAGATAGAAATTAGCATTTCAATAACATGAGAAATTTAACAAACCATTTTAAACATACCTAGAGTAGACGTAGAGGACGGACCACCAGGACCAGAAGCAACATTAGAATTCGGATCAGAGACAACTCGAACAGTGGTTGTTCCATAGCTGCTACATGGAGAACACCAGTAGTTTCCAATGAAGGGTAGTAAAGTCTCACTACGCGTTGCATCGTCTTGTGATATTTCACGTAGACCAATGGTAACAACCACCTTGTGCCGATTCCAGGGGTTACAGCACTGCTTCTGCTTGAGCCTCGCACCTGCCACAAAAAAAAAATCAGAGGTTATGGTACACACTAAATAAATAATAGAAAAAATACATACACAGCACAACATGTACTTACGCTTCTTCGGCTCCATGATCAACCCGAGAAAGACTTTCCAACTCTTCCCAATACACAGGACTCGACCGCCACCCGCTGATACAAACGCATTCGCAGCCTACTGACGCTCCAGAGGAGGCGACAACCGAGTCGGGACGTAGAGAGCATGTGCTAGAGAGGGTGGCCGACGCCGACACCACGTGACCGTGGTGGCCAATCAGCTACGAGCTGGAGGCACGGGTGGTAGGGGGGGGAGAGGAAGGGAGGGCGGCGGGGAAGGGGAGAACGGTAGGGTGGCGGAGAGGGGGGGGGGGGGGGGGGGGCTACCCGCTGGCGTGTCTCTGAGCGCCCATCACACTGGGGATAGGCCAGCCCGCAACACGCGTGCGTCGCAGAAGTCACAAGTTGCCTAGTCTGCAGGCGCAGACGCCAATCGCCAACAAAAATGACAAAATTATTATCCCTTCCCCACGGCAGCGGTCACCACTCTGCCCCCGACCTACTCCTGGGTTCACCGGGACCCCGCCGACATACTGGACCCCCCCCCCCCCCCCCCGGGTATGGGTGAGAAGAAGAGCGTCCTAGGAGTAGGTGACACATCAGCGGAAAACGGCCGTGCCTCGTTGGCTGCTTGTCCTGTAGGCGCTCATAGCCACTACCGGAGACCAGGATGAGGTCCTCGCACCATTTTTGTGCGTATGGCGCCAGTAGATTGCGTACGGAGCGGAGGGACATCGGTTGGAGACGCAAGAATACAAAACTCCGTGTTAGGCATTTACGAAAATCGTTTTTGGCCTGTGTCTCCGAAGTTAGGCCCATACCCAGAAAATCAGAGCTCATAGCGAGAATATACTTTTTTTTAGCTTCAAGAATATATATATATATATATATATATATATATATATATATATATATATATATATATATATATATATATATATATACTTTTGGTGTTCTCGATTTGGGTGTAGAAACGACTTAAGCAGGTTGAAACTTAACTTTTTCGCCGTTTTTGGCTGGTTTTTGCCCATTTTCCCCCCTTTCCTTTCCTCAAATTGCAAATCCGATAGCATATTCGGATTCCCCACATTTTTATCTTTAATTTAGGTTCCCATGTTTTTCCTGTAACCCAAAAAGTATCGGAGTTATAGCCGGAAACACGAAACATACACCTTTCATCAAAATGCCTAAAGCAAAACTACGAACAAAACTTTGCGATTTTTTTTCTCGGGAACTACTTGAGGCAGGCATCTAAGATTTTGCACAGGCTAGTTTCAGCCCAAGGTCTACCTAAAAAAAAATTTTCATCAAAATCCGAGATGGTGACCTACAAAAGTGGCTGGGTCGGCGTGGAACGCCCCATTTCTGTAACGTTTTGCTTCATACCGTAACATTTTGTGGGACAAATAGCCTTTCTTTAGTCCATAAGAGCTATCGCACCTTCAAAATGTTCATAAGCTTTTGCAAAATTAATTAAGGGACAAAAAAATTCACAAATTAACTTGCAAATCATTCGTCTGCTTCAACCTTGAAACTTAAGCAGTCACTTCGACGAATAGGACGCCAAAAAGCTGAAATATCAAGGAAAACGTCGAAGCTCCATCCGTTTCCGAGGTTATTGTCAACAGCAGCCGCACAGCGTGCTACGGGTCACAGCCTGCCGCTCGTCGAGACAAGTCGGGTATTGTTAGCCGCCAGCCGTGACAGAGTTTGGAGACCGATCTGTGTAAAAGTAACAATTGTTACTAATTGTTTGGACACGTCTAGAGCAAAAACTAGACGGGCCAGGAGGGACAGAAACATACCATTAGAATCAGCGTATTCAAAACTGTCGATTTGTGAAATAAAAAAAGGAATTTCGATTTTGACGAAGTTGATGACACCTTGTCCCCTTAGGCGGAAGCTCAGCAACCAAAAAATGATTGGCAATTTTCATTTAAGGACAGTTTTCTTTCAGTCATTTAGGGTATTTCTCGTAATTCAGCCAATTTTAATGGGAGTGCGGTTTAATATTTCTGGACTAGGAATGAATGAGGAACGCAGTTCTGGTCTCAGATGTGGCCGGTCAAATGGTTCAAAACGTTGACCATCAAAATTTTGACGGTTTCTCAAAAAGTTACCCGAAAAGTCCAAATTAAAAGTTTCGGATCTGTACGACTAACCGTGACCGAGTTATGCCCATTTAAGGTGTATGATTGCTGAATACTGGTCCCCCACCAAAGGTGTATTGAGTGCATTGAAAACTTCGGCGACAGGTCAGCTGCTTTGCACTCTGGCCGTCCGGTTACACTTTTTAGTTTTTCATGTCACTTACGGTTCAATATTTTATCGTTGCATTTTTTTTTAAATTCCATATAATGTTAAAAAATGAACTTTGAAACCGTAAGAGACGTGGAGAGCAGACCATGAGTGTTATTGGCTGAACGATAGCGAAGCCCTGGACCGACTACCTCAAAAATGTTTTGTCTGTCTGTCTGTCGGTCTGTCTGTCCGCGCGATTTCTCGAGAACGGTTAGTCGTAGAAGGCTGAAACTTCGACAACATCTTCCTACTAGCAAACCGCAGTCAACCTCACATTTGGTTTACCGTAGCTCTAGTAGTTTCTTAGATAATTTTTCCAATTGATATTAACATTTAAAAAAATTGATTAAAAAGATGGACTACTTTCCCCTATCACGGGTGGCCCCTATCAAAATTTGCTACAGAACCGACCCTCCGTGAACTGGGAGAAGGAATACAGGCACGTGCATAGTAACCCCCTCCGCGCTCCCCCGTGCTCGAGATCCAAGATGGCGTCCATTTGAACTTTTGGGAATATCTGGAGAACCGAGCCACATGAGTGGTACGGTTTGCAGCGCTGGCCATCGTAGCGGTTCGGCCAACATTGCGATCGTTTGGCAATGACACCGAGCTCGAGACCACGCACCCCGTCCTCGAGAGCCACTTTCCATCTTTTAGACGGTACGGCCTAGCGCAGTGCGGTTTTCGACATTGGCATTGGCGGGCCGCGGCAAAGGAAAGGAAGGGCGCACCACTCGGACGACTTCTCTCCAGACCACGCTCTCCATGCCCGAGAGCCAACTTCTATCTGTCGAACGATATGAGGTACGGACTTGCGGTTTTCGTCGTTCGACTTTGCGGGCCGCGGCAATGGGAAACAAGGGCACCACACCACGCCTACCGCTTTCGAGGCCATGCGCCCTGTCCTAGAGAGCCACATTGCAAAAGCATAGTAACTCGAGAACCAAGTAAGCGATGCGATTTAGAGAGATGAGCTTTGCGTTTCTGCAGAGGGCATAGGTGTGGGGGATGGGGAGGCTGTAAACGAGTACAGCCACTGGTCTAGAGACTAGGGACCCCGTCCTCGAGGAGCACACAACGACCGATGGAACTCGAGAACTAACTGTCATATAGAAATGCGGTTTGCGGCACTACACAAGGGTATCGTAGGGCTATGGCGAACGAATACAGCCTCCGGTCCCGAGACCAGGGACCCCGTCCTCGAGAGTCGTCGGGCAGCGGATCAGTGACTCGAGTGGGTTACGTTCGGTTACGTTAGTAGAGACCTGGGGAGGTAAGGCTCAGTAAGGTAAGGGTAGATTAGGCAAGGTTAACGGGCGTTGATGACAAAAAGGCAATGTAATTTACGTCCGGCTGCCACATGAGCGTAGCTTCGACCGGCCGGAAACACAGTTTGGCCCCGCAGGGTCTTTCTTGGCAAAAGACAGCAGGCGTGCGCCAGGCGTGGAGTGGCGGAACAGTGACTCGCGCTCGTAGAAGGCTGAAACTTCGACAACATCTTCCTACTAGCAAACCGCAGTCAACCTCACATTTGGTTTACCGTAGCTCTAGTAGTTTCTTAGATAATTTTTCCAATTGATATTAACATTTAAAAAAATTGATTAAAAAGATGGACTACTTTCCCCTATCACGGGTGGCCCCTATCAAAATTTGCTACAGAACCGACCCTCCGTGAACTGGGAGAAGGAATACAGGCACGTGCATAGTAACCCCCTCCGCGCTCCCCCGTGCTCGAGATCCAAGATGGCGTCCATTTGAACTTTTGGGAATATCTGGAGAACCGAGCCACATGAGTGGTACGGTTTGCAGCGCTGGCCATCGTAGCGGTTCGGCCAACATTGCGATCGTTTGGCAATGACACCGAGCTCGAGACCACGCACCCCGTCCTCGAGAGCCACTTTCCATCTTTTAGACGGTACGGCCTAGCGCAGTGCGGTTTTCGACATTGGCATTGGCGGGCCGCGGCAAAGGAAAGGAAGGGCGCACCACTCGGACGACTTCTCTCCAGACCACGCTCTCCATGCCCGAGAGCCAACTTCTATCTGTCGAACGATATGAGGTACGGACTTGCGGTTTTCGTCGTTCGACTTTGCGGGCCGCGGCAATGGGAAACAAGGGCACCACACCACGCCTACCGCTTTCGAGGCCATGCGCCCTGTCCTAGAGAGCCACATTGCAAAAGCATAGTAACTCGAGAACCAAGTAAGCGATGCGATTTAGAGAGATGAGCTTTGCGTTTCTGCAGAGGGCATAGGTGTGGGGGATGGGGAGGCTGTAAACGAGTACAGCCACTGGTCTAGAGACTAGGGACCCCGTCCTCGAGGAGCACACAACGACCGATGGAACTCGAGAACTAACTGTCATATAGAAATGCGGTTTGCGGCACTACACAAGGGTATCGTAGGGCTATGGCGAACGAATACAGCCTCCGGTCCCGAGACCAGGGACCCCGTCCTCGAGAGTCGTCGGGCAGCGGATCAGTGACTCGAGTGGGTTACGTTCGGTTACGTTAGTAGAGACCTGGGGAGGTAAGGCTCAGTAAGGTAAGGGTAGATTAGGCAAGGTTAACGGGCGTTGATGACAAAAAGGCAATGTAATTTACGTCCGGCTGCCACATGAGCGTAGCTTCGACCGGCCGGAAACACAGTTTGGCCCCGCAGGGTCTTTCTTGGCAAAAGACAGCAGGCGTGCGCCAGGCGTGGAGTGGCGGAACAGTGACTCGCGCTCAGCGAAGCCTGTTACGCCACGACGCGGTCTGGCGTACGCCTACCTTGTTATTTTGAGGTGAACTATGTTTTAGAATTTTTTTGAACGAATTGGATTAAGGTGGTGCGTCCCGATTTTCGATTACGAGCTAGAAACTTGAAAATTGGCATGCGCTTAGAACTGGAGCTATACAGGGGCCCTGTAAAATATTGGGTCAATTGTCCAAATTTTAAGGGAGATATAGATGTTCAAAAGTGGCCAATTTTGTCGATTTGCCTTAATTGAATACAACCCCAACGCCTAAAGTAATTGTCGCACGAGGACGGCAAGCACGTCGCCGTAAAGGTTTTGAACCCCTATTCGACAAGTAGGCTGCCAAAAGTCCCATTTCGACAATTGAACGTCCGATATGGGTGTTCGAAAACACCCACTTTTCGATTGATTATACTATTGACTTACTGATTTGGTTGTGAGATTCGACAACCTACTCATGAAAGCCGACGCCATTTCCTACACATTTGATTCTAGGACTTTTGTCGGAGCAGCGGTTTGGGCGTTAGGGTTGAAATTCTGTCGGCACATTTTGGCACATTCCGTGTCTTTCGAATCTCCCGGGCTTCGGACAGGCGATTGTACGGTGGCGCGGGCGGCGTGCGTAGGGACTACGACTCAGAGAGCCGGGATGGGAAGTTCGGGATTCATCTGTGTACAGAAAAGCCAACACGGTAAAAGTCTCGCCTTGAAATCCAAGGTGATTTTGCGAAAACCAAGGGGAATTCGCCAAAATCAAGGGAGCCACTTGGGATATGGACAAAATCCAAGGGAGTCCCTTAAAATCTTGGCGCGGTTCCAAGGGAGTCCCTTGGAAATGGGTCTCCTTGGTTTCCGGACGGCAGAGCCCGTGGAAAATGTAACCTAGTCCAAGGGACCCGCTTGGAATGCGGTGTTTTTTGGAAGGGGGCCACTTATAATTTGTTTCCAATGTCTTTGGAATGTCAGCCGGCGGTCGCCCACGGCGTATCTGCATGCGTACTTGCACCTGTAATGAATTTAATAAATTTTAAGATTAAGAGGTTATGAACTGGCTGGTCGGATACTTCTGTCTTTAAACGAAACCGCTGACAAGCGAGAATGATCAAAGCACGGAGATCAAACACATTCCTGCTTTGATAAGATCGCCCATAGTCCAATAACTAACACAAACTGCATTACACAAATAATTGGTGCCAGCAGCTACCAAATATACACTCAACCTACTTGTTTCCTTTCTTCTTTACTGTCCCCACTTGTAATGTTAGATACACCAACACACCTTACTCTGTCGTCCTTCACTTTCAAAGCGGCTCTCACTTTTAGACCCTTTTCTTCTACACAGCACGCCTTTTTTAGAACGTTTTCTACCTCTTCTCCGTTTAACCTGTCACCAGTGAGAAATCTTATGAGATGAAACTGACGATAGAAGAGCAATGGGGACACAACAATAATAAGTTGCTCCTGACAATGAACAGGGATTCAAGAGGCAGGATGCGAAAGACATATTCACAGAGCTCACTAACGATTCATCATCATCACTGGTGACTTCAGGGCTCGACTCATGCTACTCATTCCCTTCAGCATTAACAGTACACGTCTGAAAAGATAGGCACAAATTTATTCATATATGTTTTCTGGATCACAGAGAAAGCTAATCCAAACACCCAATGGCAATATATTTTATTTTCTATTACATTGCAAAGAGTGGCAAGTGAATAAGGCAACACATATGAAAAAATTACCTCGAGCTCAAAGTCTGATGATAGGGAGAGAATCGTTTGCCTGTGCTGGCAATACATCAGCGGGGGGAAGGATTTTGGTTCAACACACCTTCATTAAGAATGTCCACAATTACAAATTAGTAGCCCTCGACAGTCCCGCCGGCCACTCGCCCCCGTGCGGGGAGCATCCGCTCACGCGCTCCCTTGCGCCTTTGCACCCCCTGCCTTAACGCGAGCGAGAGGCGCAGGGCGAGGGCTGCTGAGCTCGCGGGCCGTGTGTTCCGTTCTCTTAACTGAGAACCGAACAGGCCGCCTCGCGAAGTTCTGGAGCGTCACGGGGAGTTCCAAGTTGTGGCCGCTTCGTCCGCCCTAAGGGCCAGCGGAGCCGCCCTGCTGGGGGCTCTCGAACCAAGTCAGGGGATTTCCATGCACACCTCGAGGTCGACCGGAGAAGGACGCGCCGTGCACCCTCTGGGGTCCACGGGGCTCTGGTCGTTGCTCGGAAGGGTTAAGTCGAGGGGTAATCCACACAAATGACTTCTTCATTTTAAATACGAAATCCTTGATTCAAGGCACATTTGACTTTGAATCAATGTTTTTGCTTTGAATCAAGTCTACTTTGACCTTGGCTAGCTTCAAGTCTAAAACAGGCTTGATTCGAGGGAACATTTTTCTAGGTCAGAACTAAAAGTAGACACAAAGCAATATTTTAGTCTCGAATCAAGTCTCATTTGACCTCTATCGAAGCTAAAGTAGACTCCATCTTTTCAAGCCTACGTTTTTCTGGGTGCACTCAGCGAGTACTAGAGTCACCTGCCAAGTAATAGCGCGTAATGGATGCGTAATGTGGGTAGGATGCGTAATGCGGGTAATAGGTGTAATGCCATGTAATGCGCGTAATAGTGACGTAATGGCCGCGTAACGTACGACTCAGAACATGTAAGTAATGTCTCTGGACTATGGTATATTGACGCTGACGCTGGACCACCGCGGCGATACCCTCCTTCCGTACGTATACCGGAAGTGACTTATTTACGAGTAGTACGGCACGTCAGCTAGACCCAGGATGACGTCCCTGTTCCGAAAGTAGGGTATCCGCATCGGAAATTTTATTTAAACTTTGTCTGCGAAAAATAATACATTTAATGAAGCGCCACAATGCCCATAAAATTGCACTATACTGGTAGTCTGTGGTTTCCAAAGGACAAAGGAAGTGAATCGATTACGTAAAGTTAACTGTGCCACTAATATATAATTACGCGACGTGAACCGTATCGGTGCTTTCGTACGCGCCCATTCGCTCCGCCGTCCGCGCGGCTGTTGTGGCAGGCGTGAGCCGGCAGCACTCCGTCGCTCCGCAACAATCGGACGTTGCTGTGGCCGCTCGTCTGGCGAAGTAAACAAACGCGTTGCTGCTTGTGTCTCTGTGGTCCGTGAAATCAAGGCGGACGCGTCACCCAGCCGTGTCAACTGGACTTGCGAAATCAAGACGGATGAGTCGGACGTGTCAACTGGACTAGGTAAGCTCACATGTATCATTTACATCTTCTATTTCGCTTTGGCTTCCCGCTCCTGTAATTTTTATCACACTCATTGTATACGTATTGGTGGCCTCTTTTCCACTTCTTGAGACGCAGTGGTCCAGCAGGCGCCCTTTTCTGGAAAAAATTCAAAAATAAAATTAATATGCACAATTTTATATTTCTTCCCAGGCGTAGGAAGGTTTGAAGGGTCTAGAACCACCAACATCGGAAACGACACTGGACTTCCCTTAAAAAAAAAAAATGATATAGTCACCCAATTGGTCAACAGTTTTCTCTGGCGTTTTTGCAGCTTTTCTACAGAGCCTTTGTAGAGACTTACAGGAAGAAAAATGGTTAATATCCGTATTTAACTCAGAGAATAGGATCTTAACTTCCGTCGGAAACCTCTAACATTGAGTGAAGCCGCACGGAGCTGGAGAAAATAGGTAAAAAGTAGCGGCGTCGGAGGCAGATTTTTACTCTTGTTTTTTTGACTTATTTCAAAAAGACACCATAACACATGGGAGCGACGGTCTAGACTAACGAGAATGATGTGCCGCACTCATCCCTGAAGAGAACGCCTGCTCATACCTGCCCTTTCTCAATTAAACGCATTACTTCCGCCGCGACGTGACAGAAAGATAGGTTATGTGGCTGCCGCTCGGAGGCGTGCGAATGCGCCGCGCGGGCAATTTGAAAGCCAGCGCGACGGCACCAAAGCTATCGCCAGCAGGTGTCATCGAGCTGCTCTTGCGAATTTCTATTAAATTGGGTGGGGATAAGAGGGAGGGGGTGATATTTACATTTAAGAAATGAAAGAATTACATGCGCAGCGGTGATTGATGGGAGGATTTTACAAGCGGCCTGCATGCCGTCCGTGATCCGTACCAAACTTTTCTGCTATACGCTGTGACATTCGTTCATAGACCTGGTGGCACTGCTATGTTTTGATGCATTTATGGGCGATGTGTAAACGTTTATGGTAAAGATAAATGTTTTGTGATGTTTATTTTCCAATTTGTAAACGTTTATAGTGGATATAAATTTTCTGTGATGTTTTTTTTTTTCAATTTGTGGATATGAACATAAATATTACTTCTCAATAAAATTAAGTTATGGATGTTGAAAATCCCTCGCAAATGGGGGTGGGCTCGATTGGTCTAGTGATAGTTCACATAAATCCAGTAGAGCACTTCCGAAGAGGCTCAGTTGGACTAACAACTGAATTATTACTAATTACTACTTGCTTAACTACTCCGCTAACTACATAAGTGCAGGCACAGTTCAAAAAATAGTGCTCAACAATCTTCTGCAATAGCCCGCAACTACGCTAAGGTGAGGTTAGGTGATGTTATGTGCGGCCCAGACCACGTAGGATCAGAACTGATCAGCCCCCCTGTCCTCGTCAAAAATTAAAGGCACGCCCGCTTTGCGATTACTCTCTTGCTACGGCACTTGGTCCTTCCCTTCCTCCCTTCCAGTTAAACCGCTGCCACCAGTGTTATGTAGAAGAGGCGGAATAAGAGTCGGAGTTTAGGGTTGGAGCCAATGTAATGACCGTAAGGAGTCGCTACACGAAGTGGCGCTGATTGAGATCTGGCGCCTGCATTTATGGGATAAAGAGAAGTAAGGAATAACTAATGAGTGGTGGCGATAATGGTTGGGGCGATACTCGAGAGATGTCAGCAGCATATAAATAGATGGCTATCGAATGTCAACATGGGAAAAGGGTTATGTTGCCCAGTGATATACTAGTTTACTTAAGGCTCTCTTTTACTTGCTCTATGTAACAATACATTTTAAAATGTTTATGAAATAATTTTCCCGAGTTGGCCGAAATTTTTAGAATTATCTTAAAATATATTTATTTACCTCAAAATGTAATATCTCGAATTTTTTCGCTCGATTAGGTTAGGTAACGATAGTGCGACCTAACCTAACCCAACCAAACAAACCTAACCTAGTGGTTTCAAACAATTCTGAAAATTTCGGCCAGTTATGGGGAAATATTTTTCAAAACGTTTTAAAGCGTACGGAATTAATTTAAAAATATTTTAGGTGAACCATCATTAGACCAATGGGGCCATCTCCCGCAAATGTTCAAAATGACTTCTTTTCGTTAAAAACTATATTTTATTATAATTCGTTGAGCCAGTTTATGTCTGACGGTCTTATTTAACTGTCAGACATAAACTGTTTCACATAAACTGTCTCAACGAATTATAATAAAATATAGTTTTTAACGAAAAGAAGTCACAACAAAATCGAACTCAGCGTCTCCGAAAACCTATGTTGGGACCCCAAAATCTCATAGAAGTATTTTTTTTTCGGGAAAACTGGGGTGTTGGACCACTGTGCGCCGCGAAGGGGAAACCGCGTCCTGCCTTGACGTGTCAATTTAGACTCTGGTTTTTCTCTCAGGTATCTCTTGATGGAACTACTCCTAGAAAAAAGGTGAAGGTGGTCTAGGCTCGACTTGAGGGTCTGTCCAATGTTCCTGGGCCCAGTTTTGACTGGGATTTATGCTGCTTCTGTCAGCACGGTGGTGGATCCTTGACCTGTCCCGCAAAAAATCCTTCTGTCCATAAAACGTATTTTGGCATTAGTATATCACCACGTTTAATTTCTTCTTACCGACATCGCAGGACGCCATTGAATACAGTGGAGCCGAAAATATGGTGGTTCTTTTAATCCTGATTTCCCATTATCCGGATCTTTGACGGAAAGGATTAAAGCAACTGTGGCTTCAATTCGGAGTCGGTTCCAAACGCCGTTAAATTAGTGTCCATAAAATAGCGGCAGCACTTGGAGACAACAAATCAGTGGCCTTGCGCGGATTTCATGCCTTTTCAGGTTGAGGCTTTCTCTGTTAAACTCAAGCCCGGCCTTCCAGCCTGCTGGAGGTGTTACGGACCGTACATATATTACGTGGTTTCATTGGAGGTGTGGTGTTTGTGTGTGTGTGTGGGGGGGGGGGATTTATACTGTATACTGTACTTATATTTATACTACTGTATTTATAATATTGTTACGGTTTCACCCATGCCCGGCCGTGCCGTCACCTTGCTTACCACGACATTTTGTTCAGGTACGCAGCCTTAAATAGCCGAAGCCACTGGGTGGGTTGGGTTACCGTTCGCTCCCCATACCCCATAACCCTTTGACTCATTTTCTTCCATTTCTTCTCCCCCCTTTCTCCTCTCCTTCCTTCCCTTTCTCCTCTCCTTCCTTCTGCCTCCCTCTCCCCACTGCTGCCACCCCACCCACCACCCCCTGGACAGGGGGAGCGGCCGCTCCCCCTGCTACCCCCTCTGGGCGCCACTGGACTTCACGTCGTCCTTTAACGGGAAGGGCAAGCGTTCGGCATGGGCAGCGTGGGACGACTCTGACTTGTTGACGCTTTCAAGCGCATCTCCGAACCACAGGAAGAACTTGAGCCAGCTACTCTTGAGGCATTAGAAAGATTCACCGTAAAGATGTATGGAGCTCACAAGGAATCTGAGGTACTGCACTGCGTCCTTTTGTCTGAAACAAATAAACAAAATTTATAAGCAATTATAAATACTTCACAAAATTCATTTACAGGCGGGATTGTTAGGTGTCAATGACGCTAGGTTAGTGGGCGTATTAGGGCGTTCTGAAGGCGTTTTTGAAACGCCTTCGAAGAGAGTGAACAGACACGCCTTTGACAACGCCTTCCGAGGGCGTTTTGTCTACGCTCAGCGAAGGCGTTTGAGAGCGTGTTGCGCGAGTGCGTATTAAGGCGTATGGAAAACGCCCTCACTCCGCCCTTGGAAGGCGTTTGCTGGGCGTTGCGAAAACGCTCTTCGCGGAGGGCGTATTTGAGCGTATAGCAAACGCCCTCACTCCGCCCTCGGAAGGCGGTCCGCTGGGCGTTTCGAATACGCTCTACGGGTAGGGCAGCCCGGGTCAAAAACGTTCTCACTCCGCCTTCCGAAGGCGTATTCTGGGCGTTCTGAATACGCTCTGCGCGGAGGTGAGTCTGGGCGGACTGAAAACGCCCTCACGCCGCCTTCCGAAGACGTTTGCTGGGTGTATCGGATACGCTCATCCGCCTCAAAAGGATTTTGTATATGACGGTGCGAGTTAGTCGGTATTTTGATGGCGGATTCAAGCATTCGTCTGCTTTCATACACTGAGTTTGTATGTTGATTCAGGCATGTTGATTCAGTTGATTTAAATATTCCGCAAGCTATCCGAGAAACCGTTAAGGAAATGGATTTTAAAATACGTGCACGCATTGAGGTCCGATCAAGGATTGAGTTTGACGTCTTTCTGTTCGTCTCCGTTCGGAGAGAACGTTTGGATTTACGCCGATTTACGCCGCCACACCACTCCGATGCACGAATCCGTCGCCTCCCTCTCCGCTGCCTCAACCTGATCTGGAAAACCTCTGACCGCCCCATATTTCCCTTCCGCTCGCACTTAGCAGCGCGGCGACGCGTCCTTTGCCCCCACCTCCCCGCTCGCGGCTAGCGACGGCGGCGCGCGCGCTGCCCTGCAGCCACGGAAGGCTAGCGCTAAGGAGGGATCTCCTCGGGTCCCCCTCCAATGTCCCTCCGTGGCGCAGTTGGCAGCGTGCAGCGTCGAGAAGGTAAGTGTCCTGTGTTCTACAACTTGTGTGTGTATTTATTTCTCCCTTTCCACGAACGTTGCCTACGCTACCATAATGAGTGCGAGAGAGACAGAATGCTGAGGGGACCCTTCGACCCTGACAGTAATTTATTGCTTTTGCCCGGTGCGTCCCCCTCCCCTCCCCGCTCCACTCCCTCCTCCTCCCGCCGGAGCCCCCACTCCCGCGCTGCGGCAGGGCGTGTGAGAGCGTTTTGCATCCGCCCTGCGTGTTCCCTCCGAGAGCGTTTACAAAACGCCCTCAAACGCCTTTTACGCTCTCCGAAGGCGTTTAGCGTAAACGCCCAAAGCGTGACAAACACGCCTTCCGAGGGCGTTTTCAGGGCGTTTGAACTCTCGGAGAGCGTGAGCAAAACGCCTTCCCAGAGTGGATGCAAGAGCGTTTACTCCGCCTTCGATTTTCGCCAGGGACATGTTTGCTTCTCAGAGCAAGCACCTACACGGAAAAAATAATTCGCTATTTCAGCGAATTTTTCGCAGTTCCAGCGAATTTTGTTTGTTGATTACGCGTCTCGAGATTCTCTCGCTCACCCAGCGATTTTTTTTCGCTGATGGGTGTCTGCTAACTCTAGCGAACAGTGTTTGCTGTATGTACGAATGTGCTCTCGCTAAGAGAACGATACGGTCAGGTCCGTTCGCGAACAGTGTTTGCTGTATGTACGAATGTGCTCTCGCTAAGGGAACGATACGGTCAGGTCCATTCGCGAACAGTGTTTGCTAGATGTACGAATGTGCTCTCGCTAAGACAACAATACGGTTAGGTATATTCGCGAACAGTGTTTGCTGATAATGCGATCAGCCTCAGTGGAAGGAGCGATCGTAGGGATGCACATCGAATAAAAAATATCGATATTATCGATATCAATAATATCAAATGCCTTGCGATAAAATATCGATAATATCGGGAAAATATATCGATATTTGCGATATATCGATATTTATGGACATTACCGAGAAACTGTTACAGAAAGTGGACAAAAGAACGTATTGTTCAAAATAAATACTGGTATTTGACGCAATACACAAAATCCAAAAATGGCGCCAGGTATAGGTGAAATTGCGATACAAAGAAGCCATTCGGAAACCAAGGTACGACCTGACCAAAAGCAATTGCAGAGGATGTACAATGTAGTTTGGCGGTACAAAAGTTACTGTTTTCGAGGCCATTTTTATATGGACAGCGGAAGCGCGGCTGATATCTACAAATTTCTTTAATATTCTCTAATAATATTCTACATATTCTCTTTAAATATCGCTCGATATATCGATTAAAAATATATATATATTTTCGATATATCGATATATCGGCATATCGGCTTGCAAACCATATCGATATACCGATATCGAAATATCGGGAGAAAATATCGATATTTCGATATTATCGATACGTATCTTGCATCCCTAAGCGATCGATATCGTCTAGGGATAGCAACCAGAAGCCGCTGGCATATCGAAAAAAATTGCTACATGCAGGGAATTACTGTATACACAATTTATTACTGATTACAATAAACTATGTAAGAAATACAATACAAATGCGATAAACTGATACAATAAATCACTGATTATTGTCACACTTATACACAGGTACAAAACCATACCTTTCTCACCAGAGAACATGGAGAAATCGTACACTGGGAATGGATCCAATAAATTACTGTATGGAGTACAAAAAATTGAAGTTCCCTCCTTTACTTCATGCCCACCAACATGATCGCAGTAACCCATGCTGACTAGGACTTTACACACAAAGAGAGGCTGCTTATTGTACAGAAGAATGTCAACTATCTTCCCAAATTTGTACCCATCCTCATTTGCCCCAATAATAAGCACCATTCTTGGTTTATACCTAGTACCCATAAAGTCAACCCAGTTACATCTGGTGACTTTAGTTTCACTTTTGAACCAAGACCGGAGCGAAAGAGAGTGAAGATGCTCTTCTAAGTCCATGATTTCCTCAGGTCCACAGATTAACAAAGGCTTAAGAGGGGCTTTAGAAACAAAGCGAAAACACTGACTCAACTGATGTTTCACAGCAGCAGAACGTGGGAGGTCCTTTCGACAAGATATTGAATTCAGATACTCTTTCAAAAATCTATGTTTACCTTCAGGCCTCATGGAAGAAAAATGAACTAATGGTCCTGATGCATTGATAACGGAGCCATAGTGAATACAATTGTGAAACTTTGGAGTCAAGTGGAGACCTGTCAGCTCTAAATACAATGAGTGGTGCTCTGAAATAAGAACATTAAGTTCTGGAGCAATGTCCACAGGCAAACGTCTAGACTGCAAAATTTCTACAATACTCTTATGAATCTTATACAACTGCCAGTATTTATCAGATTCTGGGACAAGGTCTCCAACAAGAACACCAAGAACACGGACAAATGTTAACATTTCTGCAGCTGTAAACTTAAGCTTTGATTTAGAGAAAAATCCATCCTTTACACCACTAGGTTTGTTGTGACAGTCAACACCATAGTCGAAGAAAAACATTCTAGAATTTAAATTGTCAAGAGTAAAATACCGCGATTCAATAAAATGTTTCAATGCAGGTATCAACACATAATGACTTATCCCCTCTGCCCAGTCATGCATAATATCAAGAGCCATGTTCCCTGTCACGTGATAAGATCTGACCTGATTAAAAACACATTCCTCCTTAATACCAGTCTCCGTCACATTACTAACAAGAACATCATCTAATTAATTATCAGGATCACGAAACAGGGACAAGTCCTCAAACAATGCAAATCTGGCTGAAGTTTTGTGCATTTTACACAGAGTACAACAATAATTTGCAGTAAATCCTTCAGTGTATCCAAGAATGCCATTTAAGCCCAAATTATCCCCATAAACCTTCCCAAGCACAAAGAAAATCTTTTTCTGACCAAGATCAGTTTGACACACTACACCTTCAGTTTCTAAAAAATTGAATTCATTAACAACAGGCTTAAAAACTTTCATGTTAAAGCTGGCTTTTAATTCTGGGGCATCACTTTTTCTGTCCGCTGCATCAATAAGGAGGGCAAGGAAAATATTTTCAAGCTTCGACTGGCAAAATGGAGGCAACGTAGGAAGACCAACATAGCCTGCACCCCGTTTCTCTGAGTTAGGTCCAAGGTCACTATTGGCTTCTAGCTCATCATAATAAAAATCTACTGGTATCACAATATCCGATTCATTAAAATATGAGAGCTTTTTTTGCCACATTTGACACTGCACAAAGTTACTAACAAAGCCCTTATCCGCTTTTAAAGAGTCAATAAACTTCATGGTCTCTGAAAAGGCACCAGGTAGCTTAAACAAATTTTGAAACAAATGCCTGAGCTTAACAAACTGACCAGTAGTGTTAACAAGCTTAATGAGAGGGCCATTATTAGTATTGAAAAGTTTAGGATGATGTTCACTAATGATAAATGATTCGGGAGCCACATAGTAACAGTTAGACTCGAAATATTTCATCCGCCTATAATCAGTTGAAAACCCCTCAAAAGGACACTTCAAAGCCTCTAACATATGTAGGATTTCATCCCCAGCCTCATTCGAACAGTCAGCGGACTTATCTACATGAAGTCTTTTTCTTACACCAGAAAAGAATGTTTTAAGTTTGGCCTGAATGACATCTATAAATCCACCAGCAAGAAATTCCCTATTGTCGTCTAAAACGGACTGTACATGGTTACGTGGAATGATAGGGTTCTGGTACAACTTGGCAACGAGGCATTCAACACTAGAATGAAGACTTGAATGAATGTCTTGGACAGAAATTTCTGGCAAATCAGAATTAGGAACTTCAAAAGAATTAAGTACTTCTGTATTAGAATCAACAAGAGGCAAGGTCACAGAGATCAGATTCAGATTATTAGGAACTTCTACTACTAAGCCATTATGCACTTTTACTAAATGTTGCCTTAGGCCCTTCCAATGATCAAAATACTGCTGACAACCTTCCCCACACCCATATTTGCGAAAAACATCTAAATGATCAAATCTTAAATGTATTTTGAGGGTATCAACACTAAAATGTTTGGAACAGACAGAACACTGAACCGTTTTGAAATGATTAGAAAATTCACAAGACACACAACTAATTGAGAACGGACAGCTGACAAGCAGATTGATTCAAAGGAGAGTCTTGATTGCATGGATGCAGAACATTCAAAACTATTCTAAACTGTAGTGCCCCAACATAGTACAAAAAGAAAACACTTTCTAAAAATGGTCATCAGTCAAGATGGAGCACAATACTAAAACAAGAAATGTACTGCATTACGAACAGACTTTGATGGAACTGACTAAAAATTACACTAGTCACTTTAAAGCCAATATAAAAGTTAGAACAATAAATAATACTGAATAATAATACTGAACATTCTGCTCAGGTAAAATGAATTACAAATAAAAACCCTAGAAAAACAAAACACAAAATAAACAGCATAATACTGAAAAGTCCCTTAATTTTTATTAACAGAGAATTTTTTGTATTGAGCCACTAGGGTGTCCACCACATCAAAAGACTTATCCCACCTGGTTGAGAACTTATAAACTGCTAGATGTAAAAATACTGTCCCACTAAGTGGGACACTGGTAGGCCCGAAGTTTTGCACATGATTAGGCATTTTGTAGATTTGTAGATACTGTCTCACTCTGTGAGACACTGGTAGGCCCGGAGTTTCGCACGGGTTTGGGTTGATTACGTTACCGCCTATTTAAATTTTATGAGCTTATTTAATTTTGTTTTTTTTTTAAATGAAAGGATATTTGAAGGTATGTATTAGTTTTGTAATGGAACGGGGCAGTTTTAAAATTACAGTTTTACAGTAACGGTCAGTGCACCGTTTTATTCTCATACGCGGGCCGCCCAGCCCTGGCCTGCAAGGTGTTGTCCCCGCCCGGCTTGGCCCGGCGGCCCGACAATGCACGCCTCGCTCTGAGTCTCGGGTCCCTTGGCTTGTTGTGCGTACTCTAGGGTAGAGGGGAGGGTAGGGTCCCACCGAAACGGTCCGCCTGCCTTGAGTCGCCGCTCTCGTAGCCGTGGCTCGGCCAGGCCCCGGCTCGGCTCGGCACATCGACAATGGGTACCCGGCAAGGGCTGCACAACAAAAAAGAAGGACGGAAGATTTGGTGGTGGTCTAGAAAAGGATGGAATAGCGGATGCAGCCAGCTGACGAGGCGAGCAGGGGTAGCTCTGTCCCTTTCTTTTGCCATTGGGTGGAGTGAGATAGCTGAATTTCAAATGCGTTTTTACGCGAATTGTTACATTCTATAATTTTAAAAGTTGGTTCGCTGTACTTGCCCGGTCACCCTCGATATTTCTGTCAGACAGATTTTTGATTTTTTGCCTCGTTATCGATCTACAGCAATTGGGCCTGTGGACCATAGAGGCGCGTATAGTTGTGTCCCTTTCTTTCGCCATAAGAAGAAGTGAGATAGCTGACTTTTAAATCGATTTTTCGGCCACTTGGAAGCTTTTTCAAAGTGTAAAAACACGTCAGCGTGCCCTGCAAAAGTATCCTGCATCCATGTGCATAGTTTCAGAAAATTCTGTTAGAGGGCCATAAGGGCAATGCTTAAAAGAAAAAAAAGTCCAATCCGGTCAGACGATAAGGCAACTCCGTTTCACTTCGTGCCTAAAAATAACCACAACGGTTCACTTTCCGGAGGGTAAACAGCATGGAGGGCGTGACAAATCTTGAAGACAATGTCAATGGCTTTCAAAGGCGTCTCAAGAGTGTACTTGTAGTCGTCCACAACCACATGACACTTCTCAATGTCATCAACTGCTGACCCCACGATGACAGCGATGGGCTGACATGTCAAATTGAAATCGCCAAGCTTCTTTCTTCTTGCTTCGAGCACACTCTTCAGATCAGCTTCAGACTGTAAAGAAGAAAAAGAAATAAATCTTCATGACTATAATATCCGTACGATCAGAACACACTGACATGTCACCACTGCCGTTACACCACAGCAGACAATTTTAAAGAAACGCAAATACAGCCCCTGCCACAAGACGTAATGAGTTACAAATTGTACGAAAGATCTACCTTCACATGGAGCAGGAATGAGTCTCTCATCTCGGCTCTGGAGGGTCGCCAGTTCTTCAGTCCATCCTTGTTGTTGCTTCCGTCTGCCAATTTGATTGCAATAGTTATGGGCTGAAACAACTTCGAAAGGGACAAAAGAATTCGGGTCTGCTTTATACCTGAAAATTAAAGAGGGGTGGTGATTAGAAAACTGTTTTAAACAAAGATTATCGCAAAAGGCAGTGAAAGGAGAACAAACTCACATTCATCAGTCTCTTCACTAACAATGTCATCACTCCCAAGTTTGTGCACTACAAACTCAGTCAGTTTCCCAATCTCGCTTGTTAACTTTAGGACAGACTGTGGCTGATACAGTTCAAAGTCCTGCTCTAACTGAAAAATAAAATTTAAAAAAATAGCAACTAGTTATGGCAATGAAACAAATAAATCAGAAATTTACAGTAAATGCTAACCAGAGTCCAGCCTTTTGGCTGTTTAATTTGAGGATATTCAGCAACATAGCTCATGACTGTATCCTCAGGGGATCTCTTGGGTGCTCTCCTTGGCTTCTTCCCTTTCCTGCCATCATTCTTCTGAGCCTCCTGTTCAGCAGCTACCACAGCTCCATTCACAAGGTGTCTTCTCCTGTGCTTGCTTGTTGCGATCCAAGCATCTCGAACTCTTGTCCAGGGCTGGATGTTCTTTCCTTTCAGGTATGCTAAACTTTCCTCAAATCCTTCTGGATCATCTTCATCCAAAACTGAAAGCAAATACAGGCATTATCAGAAATCAGAAACAGATACAAAACACATTCTAACACCAATTACTTACAGACAGATTCATCATCACTGCCTTCAGCAAAATTGGCAGCAGATATAGCACCCGCTTTTAGAAGTGTCCTCCGAACAGTGTAAAATCGAGACATAATTCTGCCTTTGCACACCTGACCTGATCCATCAGGTCGCGATGTCTGTCTGAACCAAGTAGTCTAAAAAAAAACAAAAAAAAACAGCAGCACTAAGAATAGGTATGCTAAAAACAAAGCTATGTTATGTTTTAAAACAAACAAGCAATACGTACCAAAATTTCACTAGGAAACATCTCTAAAATTTTGCCACCTAAGAATTTGGCCCTCTCTGATGTGATCCTGGACAAAAGAATGAAAAGTATTAATTTTCTATTAGATTAAGGCCAAAACCATTAAAAAATATCTAGGGAACACATAAAAAAATTAAGATAACCATCGCTTCACCACACCAGAATATATCAGAGGCTACCATGTCAACAACCGCTATGAAGTCAATGCACACGGGAAGCAAGAACTTTGAAAGGTTTTACGATAACTAGTTTAAAAATAAGAAGAAAACCAAAATGTTGAAAAGCAGGAAAGAACAGAAAGAACATGAAGTTGAGCAATACCGTTTCTCTAAGTCTCCATTAATTTCATAGTTGACCACGCACTCAGCTAACATAGACCTTGTTAAATGGGTCAAAGGTTTTCCAGACTTCTTGGATGACAGCACTACTCCTCCCTTGGGGGGATACTTCTTCAGCACAGCTTCTAAATCCTGATCAACATGTCACATGCCAATCATACCATCAAAACAGCAAACTATTACAAAGCAGTGAAAGCAGAGCAAAACCACAAGACAGTTTAGGTGACACGAAAGTTAAGAAAAAGCCCGTACCAAATTAAAAAATAAGAAGCAAGAAAAGGAAACAAGAACATTCTTATTTTGCAACGAAAAGAAAATAAGACTTGACCACCACACACAAACACATGATTGGAAGAAAAAGAATGGTCTTCTCGACTCCTGAAAAACTCACATAGTTTGGATGCTCAGTGCTTGAGGATCGAGCTGAGGCTGAGGTAGAAGCGGATCTGGGACGGCGGGAGACCACAATAGTGGTTGAAGCGCTCGAAGAAGCAGAACCCTCTCTCGAAGAAGCAGAATCCTCTCTCGAAGAAACACTAGCACTCACAGCAGAGGACACCGAAGGAGATGAACCGGTAGATGTTGAAATGGTGGTAGAGCCAACATCAGGTGATGTCGTGCAGTCATGGGATGACAGTATGTCGTCGAACAAATCTTGCTGGTCCTTAGATAGACTGATACCTGCTGAACAAAATACAAATGCATGGGATAAGTTTAACTGTATATGGTACACTCACGCAATGCTCCAAGTATTTTAATACCCCAAACAAACTTTTTGCAAAGTCCAATTACAAAACTCAAAGATTCTCATAGTTCAGCACAGCTTAGTGAAGCGTCTTCGAAAAAAGTTTGTATGTCAATAATATTAAAATAGTGGATTCCACTTTAGGTAAAATAGATACAAGATGGGTAGGTTTAATCGGATTCTTGAGGCAGGCAGCTGATCGTAAGACAACCATGTTCGGATTAAAAACAAAAGAAAAGTCAGAAAGTTCCAAAGGACCTAGTTTCAATTACCGTCTCTGAAGGAGTGAGAACTAAAACCATGAGAATGTGACTTACCATGCGATGAGTTGTTGTTAACCTCTCCCTCTCCCCGTTTTAACATGTTTATTCTTCTCCTGATGAGGCTTCTAGGTCCGATGGCCGGCACGATTTCCCTTAAATCCTCCTCTGTGAGCTCAAGCAGGGAATCTCTGCAGACCAGGTTATCTACAAACAAAGAAATAAACAGAACATTAATTCAAAGTATAACTAAAGGTAGCCGTTCACCCCACCGCGTCGTGTCGTGTCGCAACAGGCTTCACTCGGCGCAACAGACGCGTTTGTCAACATCTACCTAACCTACAACAGACAACAGCAATCCGCCGTTTGTCGGGCCTCTACGGAACGGAACATGATATTTCCCGGTTTGCAAGACTGTGACTAAATGTCTTCTGTCCCTCTCGCACTCACTAGAATTACGTTATGAGTAGAGGGAGACAGGAGATTTCGGTTATGTGCCACGTCTGAATCGATTCTGGCTATGCCGGCTGGATGCAAACAACTATTTTCTTGTTCGTTTCACGTCCGCCTTTGACTTGGCATGGTCCGAAAAACCCATCCCAAAGACTGCCTTCGTTGTTACTTGTTGCAGTAGCCTAGCCACACAAAAGCCTGCTGCCAAGATCAGGAGCGACTTACCTTTGAACCGTTGAGTTGTGCCAGAATCGACGCCCCAGCTGTCCAGTAACTCTTGCAAATCGTTGTCCATTTCGAAACACTTACTTCGTTGAGTAAAACAACCGTGTCTTCTGCGGAGCGACGCGCGGACTGCGGAACGCCAACAATACGTCCGGTCGCTTCCGCACTGCGGGACGAGACTGAGGACGGGCGCGGCTGTCGGAGCGGGTCGGGGAGGAAGGGGGGAGCGGCGCGGAGGAGCGGTGCGGAGCGGTGCGAGACCTGTCGGCCGAGAGGATTCGGGCAGCCGGGTTTCTGGAAGCTTCCGTTCGCGTATCTAGCAAGAATGTTTGCTGGATGAATGAACGCTCTCGAAGCTTCCGTTCGCGTATCTAGCAAGAATGTTTGCTGGATGAATGAACGCTCTCGAAGCTTCCGTTCGCGTATCTAGCAAGAATGTTTGCTGGATGAATGAACGCTCTCGAAGCTTCCGTTTGACGGCCCGTTCGCATCCCATACCACGTGACCGATTGGGGGGGGGGGGGCTTCTAGCTCGCTCCGCCGCAAACGCGGGGCCCCGCAACCTCTGAGCCGCCGCCGTGGCCGCAGCCGCAAGCTATCGAGGCTTCAGCGAGCGCAGCCAGGGCGCCACGATGGCCGCGGGCAGCAGCTCGCCCGCGCACGCTGGTCCGGGGGGCAGCCGGCCCTCCCGGACGAGCGCGGCCACGGCGGCCCCGAGGCGCCGCCAGCACGGCAGCACCGCATCGGGCAGACGGGCGCGTGCAGCCGCTGCCAGGGCAGCTGCAGCGGCGGGTGGCCGAGGCCAGCGCCGCCAGCATGTCCACCGTATCGCTGGTCATGTCGAGGCGGCCGGCATGGGCGGCCGCAGCGGCGGCGGCTCCAGGTGCCCCGTAAAGTACTTCCCCGCGTGGAACGTGGTCGAGCCCAGCTTCTCGTTGACGGTCTCCAGCTCGGTGGAGTCGGAGGGCGTGGCCGCGCCGTCCTCGTTCCCCCTCCTCCCCCCTCCCCCAACAGCTGGCTTTCGGTACAATAGCGAACGGAGGCGCTAGAAGGAGTGAACCTGTTCGCTAAATCTTACGAAACATTTTCGCTCGGCAAGCGACACAGTGTTCGGTGTCGCAGCGCGCACGCTCGCAATATCAACAAACATGTCTTGCTGGACCAGCGAAAACTCTCCAGCGAACGCATGTTCGCTGGTTCAACGAAAGTATTTTTTTCCGTGTAGCCGCCAGACCTCCAACCCAGGCAGCCTCACGAGAGCACGTCAGGAGGGCTGCTTATGTGGCTGGCCATGTTTGGGGACGAGCCAATGAGCTCAGTGGCACCTCCATAAGTCCTGAAGGATGGGGCTGGACTCTTGTAAATAATGAGTGGCAGGTTGTCTGGACGTCCCTCCCTCAGATCTGGAAGGCAGTCCGAGCCCTAGACCGCTGTGCCTGCAAGACAGGGTGTGAAACGTTGAGATGCATTTGCTGCAGGCACGGCCTTCCTTGCTCCCCAGCTTGCAGCAAATGCATGGGAGAATGTAAAAATAAAAGGCAAGACACTTTTTATATCTGTGTAAACAGCTCAAAAAACATGAAATTATTAAATTCATAATTTTTATTTTCAGTGGAAGTAGTATAGAGTACTCATTGTCCCTCGCCGCCATCTTAAATACCCATTGTCCCCTTCCGCAATTTTGTTTTTTATCCTGTTCTTGGAAGGTCTCAACCTAACCTAAGTCAGTCCCCATTGTCCCCTTCCGCCATTTTGTTTTTTATCCTGTTTTTGGAGGGTCTCAACCTAACCTGAGTTAGTCCCCATTGTCCCCTTCCGCCATTTTGTTTCTTATCCTGTTCTTGGAGGGTCTCAACCTAACCCAACCTAAACCTAACCCAACCTGACCTAGAATAACCTAACCTAAGTTAGTCACCATTGTCACCACCATTCGGACATGTCCTTAACCTAACCCAACCTAACCTAGAATAACCTAACCTAAGTTAGTCCCCATTGTCACCTCCATTCGGACATGTCCTTAACCTAACCCAACCTAACCTAGAATGACCTAACCTAAGTGAGGACGCCATTCACCAAAAAATAAGATCGTCGCCCAATCTTTTTTTTTTCTGAATAGCCCGTCACGAACCCTAAATAAAGTTTTTTTTCTGAGTCCATATAGTCCCCAGGGGGAGCCGCCGACTATGCTGTGACAGCTGCACCTGGTGAGTGAAAAAACAGTAATAACGAAATATACTAGCTGTTCCCCACTGCGCCCTTGAGGCAAGGTAGATGCAGTCGTTAGAATTTTTTGTGCGGAAAATTCTATCCCAAGTAGGCCTATACAAAACCGCAAACATAAAGTACTTTTTTTTGTGCAATTTTTTTGTTTTAATTTTTTTTGTGATAAAATTTTTTCTGTTTTTAATTATTTTTTTTGTGAAAATATTTTTCTGTTTTTATTTTTTCTGATTTTTTTAAAAGAAACTACAGAATTATTTTTTTTCTTGAAGTACACACTTGTGATTTATTATTTGGGAGTATACAGTGAGCAGTGTACATGTGTTTGAACATTTTCCGAACTAAGGCATCATTTTTTTCTGCATCATATGTGAATAATGTTTTCACAAATTTGTGCAACGTGTAGCCGTGTGCTCTATGCGCTAAGTATAGAACACAATACTCTCCACACACTTTAGAATCGATTGCTTGTAAACTGGTGTGGTTGTACGTCCACTTTTTACACACTCTATCCATAAACTTGCGATGCTGTGATACTATTGGTGGCATACCATATGAATCCCAGAACTCTCCGGCCCCGTTTTTATCGATAAAGAAAGCTACCCAGTGAGACCCTGGTTTTGAGATAAGATCTGTGTTACATATGAGTAATGCTGGGCGTTTATCTAAACGTCTTGGCAATGTGTCTGCAGCTAAACACCTTCAAAGAGAGGAGCGATGTGTTTGTCTGATCTCATCATCGTGTCTGACGTACCACCGTCTAAGCCCTCGTCCATGATCAGACGTTATAGTCAACAATTACGTTCCTATTTTTATCGATTTCGATCATGTTCTGGAACTCAGCATAAATAATGCAGTTCACTGGTGCAGCGATAGGAGCTCCGAGCTTCACTTCAAGACGAAGTGTCCCTTGTCTCTGGAGATTCCAGTGGGGTTCGTTTGCGGAAAGATCGGAAGAGAGGTCGAAACAGTACAGAGTACTGCCAGCAGGGTAAGCGGCAAAACTGACGTTGTTTCCCTCGTCCTTCCAATGAATGCCTGTCCCGCAGAAGAGTGTGTTGTACGCTTCCATATACAGCCCATTAGGAAAGTCAGGTGTCAATGGCTGTGAAGTGACGGGGTGACCGTCTACCATCAGACTGAGGTAGTTCACATTCAAGTGATGGAAGTTGAAGGGATTCCGTGCAAAGTCACCATTAAAGGCTCGGTTGTCCACAAACCCTATATTGACTCTCTGGGGCATCTGATTCGTGAACAAATTATCGATATTTTTATCTCTCAGTCCTTGCGTGATCGTGACTGTTTTAATGTCCACTCTATTCACGGGGTACTTGGCAGGAGCTTTCTCTAAGGCTTGCACGTGTGCGAGCAGAACAGAGGGGGAGACAGTGACTTTCCGGACGTACAGTGTAGCGTCAAGGAGACGTATCTTCTCCGTCCCAGCTGTGGACATGAGTGTGAACGCATCACGATTTCTGATCAGTTTTATACGGAGCTCGACGTTATTCAGAAGAAAATGGGCTTGGTTGAAAAAATCGATATGGAGAGGACCCATTATCTCAAACGTACGGCTTCTTGCTGTGTGGTCACGCCTCTGGGCCTCGTACCACAGCCTCTGCGTCATGTGAGAATTTTTTGCAGCTGTATCGTAATTTAGAAGAGACTCGATGTAAGCTCTGCAAGGATAGGTCATGCTGGAGTGAGATATCACTTTCTGGTTAAGACTGATGTCAACTTGACTCCAGAGTGCGTGGAGAGCATAATTAACTGGTGCGGCATCGCTGTTATCTGCCTCAGCAAGATCTGTGCCATCAGCCTTGACAATTTTTGCTTTCACATAGAACATCGTGTGCGCGGGGTCGATGTATTCGTGACCCACACCGGGAATCGAAAATTCTACGGTGTTTGCAGCATCGAGTGTCGTGAGTGGTTTGTAAGGCACCTAGTGTGTTCCCTCGAGAACGGTTTGGGTGGGTGGAACCAACCACAAATCCAGTTCTGACCGGAGACACTCGTTCGACTGAGGATGCATGAAAGCCATTACGATAGGAGATCTTGAATACTTGACGTCTTTCTCTTACGACCTCTCGTTGCAGAATGAGATCCACGTCTAGCCTTAAGCCTTTTTATAGCCCCAGACCCCTTCATTCCGTCCTCAGCCTTTCGTTTCAACTGAGTAACAAGTTCTTGAACTTGTTTATTCATGCTCTCCTTTAAATTATGACCAGCCGCGACGTCAGCTAGAACAGAACTACCGGCTCGGGCAGCCTCCCGACCGACAGCAGCCGCGCCGCTCCGGAACAGAGGAAAAACCGATCGAAATAGACCGCCTAGCCAGGAGGCTATGCCGTAGCCTTTCTGATACGGGGCGCCGGCGTAATAATTCCCAGCACCACCACCACCGCCCGCCTGATTCATGTAATAGTCGTTGTAATGCGTCTGAGGAGCCATCACAGCTGTTTAAAGGTCACTAGCAGCGTTAACGTTCCGTGATCGTATGGCACGTATCGGCCTGCGTGGTCCCTTATATCGATTTCCCGAGGGGGGATTAACTTCGGTAATCGCGTGTACACCTAGCGTGGCAATTACAAGTAATCACATCATGAAATATACGTTTGCCGAAGTTTTTGGTTATTCCTGGTTTCCCCTCTAGACCAAATGTGCATTAGATCGCAAAAAATGGCCAATTAAGACTTACAAGTGGTTTAAATACCATTGCGTATTAATGTACCGCCTGGTAATCACCGGTAATCAGTAATCATGTGTACACCTCAGGACCTAGTGGTTCCCCCCTCGCGATTTCCACAGTGTCAAAAGACTTTGTCTTCAACTCGAAGTAGATTGGGTGCTCACAGTAAAATATCGACATGCTACCGTACGTCGAATTTATACTAAGTGGGACCGTCCGGAGGAGCGGTGCCCTTGTGTGCCCCACGATCTGATCTCACAAGATGTTCAAGTACACGAACATCTGAGAGGGGATGCCCAGGGAGATATCGACGGGCTTAGCTGCGTGTGTACGCTCGTTCGCAGGATAGGGGCCGGGATGCTCCAGTCCAAGTTGAAGTGCCAACCGTGGCGAGAAAGTGACATTTGCCTTGTCGTCCTGAGTGAAAGCGTCAAACACAAGGCGCCTGTCGGTTGTCTCGTCGAAAGGATTTTTACCATGAATGTCGTTATCGAACGTCCTTATGGCCTGATGAATAGCCACAAGAAATTCCTCCTTGTTCGGATACATCCCTGGCTGTACATACACGGTGTCGACGATATGATCAGACTGGATAGTGATCTCATTTTCACCTTCAAGGACTTGTGCTACGGTGTTAGGATAATGGAGCTCGATGAGAGCTGCCTGCCATCTCCCGTGCAATTCCATTCTCTTAGAGAGTTCGATTTTAAAATGGGATGTTTTGTTGTCAGGATAAACATCGGGACTAGCATTGCTAGGAAGACAAGCATAGAAATCCATCTTAGCTCGTGATAAGGTCACTGTCGAGAATCCAAGACCGAGATTTCTCAGGATAACCTCTTCAGTGAACAAGGTGTTTGCGAATGCCTTTCTCAGTCTTAGACTTCACTATATATTCTATTTGGAAGGCCTCGGGCTTCGTGACCTTCTGGAGCTCCTGCTCATAAAACGTGCCCTCAATCTTATCCTGATCGAGATCCTCCAACCGGTACACCGGCAAGTCATGAGGAATGACCTGAGAGATCTTATAAATCTCCTCGCTCCAGTACCAGTTGTATCCTTTTTCGAATCTTTGCTTTTCTCTACTGATTCTGACGAAATCCCCGACTCTGAACTTCGGCTTCTTCGTTTCTTTTTCCCCACCATAGAGGTTGTTGTACATTTCTAATACACGATCAGCTGTCACATCCACGGGTCTCATTTTAATGGACCTGTGAACAGTGTGATTATAGGCGTTGACTGTATCATCCAACAAACCGTCTACGTAGCAGTAGTTGCCAGTAGCAGTACATCTCTTAAGTAATTTTGTTTTCAGAGTTCTCTGCCAACGTTCGACTGTAGAACATTTTGTCTCAGGATCAAAAGTGTGAAAATACTTTATGTCCTGATCTTACAGATACTTCTGGAACACTTTGTTCCTGTACTCTTTGCCGTTGTCAGAGAAAAGACGTGTGGGACGACGTTTTGTGTCCTTAAATATTTTTTCGAAGCCACTGACAATCGACTTTGATGACTTGTCCTTGATAGGCACACCCCAGGCATATTTAGAGAAGACATCGAGTACACACATAATGTAGGCGTAGTTGTGATTATCTTCTCTTAAAGACTGGAAGTCTGTCAGATCAGTCTGCCAACAGTCATCGATATTATCAGCATAGGTGAGATTACGAGGAAAATGACGCCTTGCGGGTTTGTATAAGCATCTTCCCCTTGCAGAAAGGTGCCTATTTTTTCCTTCGTTTCTCCTGTAGCTCGCCAAAGCTTCCATGGCGTACTGTAGGACGCAGGATGGCCAGGTGTGTGGAACACTTTACCAAGATTTCCATCCTTCTGGTCGGGTTTTTAGCGAGCGAAGCGAGCTCACATTCTCAAAACGGGCCCCGCGACAATTTTGGTCGTGACTCTGTCTGTCTGTCAGTCACGGACTTTCCAGAAACACCACACAACCGTTTTAGCTCCGCTTTTAAGTATCGGTTCTATAATAATCGGCCCACAAAATGACGAGCCATTTTTTTCGATTAATTGCGTTTGAAATATTTCGTAGTACCAGCAGAGGTAGGACATTTCAATCCGTGCGGTTGGCACACTGACGGAACTCAGTGACGTCACGGCAGCCGTCCGGCGCCGTTCGGCAGGCTGGTGGTTTGGCTTTTGCTGCGATATATTATGTCGCCGGTTGCTTGTTCGACATGATTTTTGGACATTCAATTCGAGATTTCCTGTTGCTGTGGTGTGGTGTGATGACAGGTAAGTGACAAGTAGTACGTCGGCTGCAAAGCAGTTTGCGTTCACGTACGTCTCCCCGCTCCTTGACGTCATTTTTTACGACACGGAATAAAATGTATCATGAAGTGGGAGTCGATTGACTGTCTTCATTCGTTTACGCGTTTCGTTATTAAAGCAATTTCGCATCCGCGGACACTTACTAGACCGCTGTGTTATGGTTACATAAGTAAAAGATGCAGTTGTTTACAAACAACGTTAAGAGGTTATGTTCCCCTGTGCCTGTCCTGGCTATTGTTGAAACAGGATTAGTATTCACGATTTGGACTACTTCGTAACCTTGCAAATATATTCTTTCTTAATCGCATTTCTACTCATGTGCTACATGCCATAACCTTAAACTGTTCGGAAGTAGTTCTTACTGTACTGTTTGCGCTCAGTTATCAGTAGCATACTCTTGTCGCAGCCAAATAAGAGGGAGTTGGAAGCACCGTTACAGGTGAAAGAAAAAGTGCGTTTCCTAAAACCATGTCTTCAATTTGTTGCAGTGCTTTTTTCTTGCGGTGATGATGCAAGTGTATGGCGAAACCACTTTGCTGTGACAGTGGTTCAGTTCTTATGTGACATGTTTCCAATCTCAAGTCAAGAGACCATCTCAAATATTATGAGGTAAGCATCTATTTAAATATTGTTTATGTAGTCTGTTCATACACCTATTTGTTTTCATTCAAAGTCCTGTTCTTCTTTCAGGTGACGAGGACAAGCTTTGAGCACATTGTTGTACCCGAGTGTAAATTTATGCTGGGCTCGTATTGAGCTGAACCAGGTCAGTAGTTCATTTGCCTATAAACATTCTTTTGCTTGTGGGGGGAATGTGTGGCTGTTGTTCACAGTGCTCTCTGCACTGAGTCACGGGTGCAGCGCTGCTGATGCAGCACTTGTTTGACAAACATGCGCCACCCCCGCTCGCGCCGAACCGCACGCCGCCGCGACTAAGACACGCTAGTCTTTAGTCCGCAGGCGTGCGGAACAGTCCAACCAACCTGCTAGGTGGAGTTAGCCTCAATTCTTCTGAGTAGTTATTCATCTCACCCTCCTACCGCCCTTCGTGAACACAAGTACGGTAGGAGCCCTAGCAGCTCTGGTGCCATTGGCAGTCTGACCTGCCATTATAAACCCAGAGACAAACACTTTAACACGCCTACAGCAATCTCTGATTGATTTGTTTTATGTTGACATCAACATGCTTCTGTAGCCAAACTAATAATTTTTTTTTTGTTTCAGAGCACATCAATGTCGACTCATTAAAAGGGGCATTCCATATGCTCTCAGGTGTTTGAGTCCGCAATCTTTATTGTCAAGCACCTGAAGTTCTAATGTAAGTTGCCACTAAACTTCATGCGAATATGGAAATGCTTTCAGATGACTATTTAGACTGATATGTTAGATGTATCATTATTATGCTTTTCCTTTTTCCAGACATTCCAACTGTTGCTAACATCAGTCGGCAGTGTACAAAAGTTCATGATATATAGTGCCAGTGCCTCATGGAAATGGTAGACAGTTCCTGTCCACTCCTGTTACCATTGCTTCCTCATGAAAGCGCTTAGCTGACCCCTGTGTTAAAGGTTCTTTTGATAGTGTCTGTTGATCCCATTCTCATTTATTTGGAACAGTTCAGATCTTTATCCTGTATTTTTTCCATTCATAGAACATAAATTGTTCATGTAATTTTGAAAACTTGGCCCTCATGTAACACTCTTAATTTAGCTCAAACATTCTCGACAGTTGTATTGTAAACCGTTTCCTCAATTAGTTTAGAGACTTTTCAGTGTTATTTTGGCTTTACCAATCTCTATGAATTGTTTACCTGTAAATGAGATGCCCTGAACTTGATAAAATGTCTAAATGTGATAAATAAAATTGCCTTCTTGCTACTTATGCATTGTCTTTCCCTAGATCAGTGATGCTCACAGTATGCGCACATTAGCTGTGCCTGATTTACTTTTGTTTCGGACTCTGAAATTATTTTGGGCTTCTATACATGGGTTTTTGCATCAATGCGATTTGTAAATTGTTTATGTAATGCTTATTAATGACTTACTTTAACTCTGCTCAGTTCAAAGCAATTATAAATTGCAATAAATCATCTTAATGTCTGAACCCAACAAAAGCTATTTTTCCTTTTCTTTAAAAATTATCATTTCTTTCACGCACAGTCTTACAACATCACTTTTTGGGGCAGGAAGGAGAATAATCCAGGCAACAGTGAAGGCCAGGGGGGGGGGAGGGGGGGGGGGTATACGAGTTGTAAGAGACCCTACATGACGAACAGGGCAAAACTTACAATAAGGATAAAAGTGGATGGGTTGTCTTCTGGTGGTGGCTTTGGTCGGGTGGGGTACTCATCGGAATATAATCTGAGGCTAGGTTAGGCACTGAGTAGTTGAAAGGAGGATCAGAGGACGCTATGGGTTAGGTTAGGCCGAGGAGAGGGGTGCAGTCGTGCCTATGGCATCGACGCCGTTCACATACCACGCAACTGGCAGAACACCGACACGCACGCATCGGGTTGCACCTCACCCTCCCTCCCCCCCCCTCAACAATTGACACATTTTCATATTTTACGTAGCACGTAGATCATTCGTTTACCTAAAGACCCCTTCATCCCCGGCGCAAGTAAAACAAGAAGAAAATCAACCCACATAAGTGGGATTGCCATAGTCTCGTTCTTTACCCTAGTACGTAATACAAAAAGTTTAGCACGAAGTACCCACTTCAGTCTTCACTTCAGTCCCCCCCCCCCCCACACACCTTACTTTTTTCCCCCGCTGCATGACCCTGACGAGCGCCTGGGGCATAGGCAAGTGCACGCGTGGGTGTATTGCGGGCTGGCCTATCCCCTCCTAGGCAGGCGACTCAAACAAGCATTGCCCATCGCGATCAGCCATTATATCATGTTAAGTTTGAAATGTCTTTACGCTTCGCTCGCTACATTACGCGCAGCATTTCGGAGCGTACCCCTAGTGATACATTTGGCAGTTTTTTGTCGGACTTTTCGACTAGTTCGCTTGAGCGCTGTGACTGTCGTGTCGACACCATGACCACCACCTGACTGTTTCGCCTGATGAATGGCGTGTCTCTTTTTTCGTTTCCTATTAATTCCAGGGGAATGTTCATGTGGGCCAGAGACTGTATGAATTTCCCTATGCCTATAGGTTCAATATTTTTTCGAAATCGTGTGAGATCACTGATCAGGTCGATAATATTTGAGTGAGTTTGCTTAGCATCACCTATAGTGACAGCTCCTGTTGTGTCCCATGTGATCAGTGAACCGGTCTGAGACAAATAATCGTAAATCCTCAGTGCTTTCTTTTTATATGTCTTTGGCACCACAGAGCCGAGCTGCTCTCGCATTTGTGAGACAGAGTCTTCATACTTTCTGTCTACAGACTCGAGCTGAATCGAAATCGGTTTCCGAGACTCATTAGAGAAGTGAAGATACCTTTGAAGTGCTTCATTGTACCTTTTCCATTTTTCTGAGTCGTCTGCATATTGTTTGTTTAGGTTATGACTCATTTCTGAGTCTAGGGCACTCATCTGAATTTGAGGACTGTCTGTAGGCGCATCATGCATGCGTGCCACACTGTCGTGCGGCACGAGAATCATTTTCTTCACATGATTCATGATAAGAGTGCAGGCAACACAGAGCTTACTATAGACAGAAGCAGTGGGAGAAATGCCCCTCCTCTCTGAAGAACGACCTTCTTTTTAGATTTATAGCCAGCGCCCCCACCTCTCTGAGCTATTGCCCGCAACTGATTGCGATGCTTGCGAAGTTTATTTTTCTGATCTTCTGTAATTTTTATATTCCCTATGAGGAGATCCTCACAGATTTCACAAATGGCAAAAATAAGTGCTTTGTCGGCTTTCTCTAGAATCGCTTTGCGCAGAGCTGGTCTGGCTTTTTGCAGGGCTTACAGCAGGGCCTTGTGTGTCTTCACACTCTGAGACATCGTTCACGAATGGCTAGTGTACGCCCTCCAGCCCTCTTTTATACTTTCCCTTGGGGATGTAGACCACATCTGGTTCATCAGGAAAGATGTGTGTGCGAATACGTAGATGATCTAGCTGCTTGGGCTTGAAATCGAACAGGATGTAAGTGTGTCCTGCCTGGGTAGCGTCTTCGTAAGCCTCGAGCAGAGCTCTCCAGTGCTGGGGGTCCACTTGTAAGCAGAAAGTCCGAATTTGTGCTAAGTCACGAGATGTCTTAAAAAGCACGACGTAGTGTGCATTAAGACTGATTTGTCGTAGTCCTGGAGGAAACAGACACTGACTCAAGAAAAAAATAGAGAGATTCCGATGGTGCGAGCCCTTGATAAGGAATTTCAAAAATTCTTTTTGTTCTTTTTGGATTTCTTGCATGAAATCATCGATAATAATCAGTTTTGGACCAAGTCCTTGTGGATGATCATCCAGAGAGGGCATTTCTTGTCTAAAATTGTCTCGAAACAATTACTCATCTAAGAGGAGTTCCATTGCCTCGAGTACCTCCTGGTCCTCGTCGGCTTCGTCGTGCCAGGCATTGTACCCGTAGGGCACAGTGTGTTTTATGTCAACTCTTCGACGCTTAGTATTAATTGCCTGCCATTTTTTCGATGTGGCCCTTGTGATTATTTTCCACGACGATAGGCGCGCTATTTGGCGGGGAATCTGAACCACGATTTCATCTTCATCCCCGACTACCATAGCCTTCAAATGTTCAAAGGTGACGATTTCGTCGCATGACTTATCAATCGAAATGCCACGGACCTTGATGCAGACCTTTAAGTTGTTCAGGTCTCCACCAACCGCCACCTTGAACGAGTAGTTCTTTGGGCCTCCGGCAGCGAACTCAGTGATAAAGGACCCAGGGCCGTAGTCTTCTTCGACCTGGTCGGAGAGGTCCCCTAAATGTGTGCCTGTCGGCAGATCGGGCTCCCCAGGCCGACTGATGTAGGCAACTGAATCAGTGTCGTGGTACAAGGCACGTTCTCCAACGATGTCCAGGTACTTGTACAGTTGCAAACGACCCAGACATGTAGTAAAGGACGCATGAAGAAGAGAGGAAGTGGGGAGACTCTCCTCTGAGTCTGTAACAGGTGTATATGAGACTTGGAGACACTCTTCTTCAAGTGGTATAAGGCCATTGATCTGTTTTGTCGAATCTGTTATTAGTGTCATTAGGTGAGCGTAATTGTACACGAGTTCTGTTTTGGGGCGTAGGGTTTTTTCTCCAAATTTCCCCCTAAAAGCGTTGCAAATCAACTTGCTGAGAGTACGCAGTGCAGGATTTCTCTCCATTTTTGTTGGATCAATTCTAATGCCATCACACTTTTTTACCTCTTCTACGAACTTGTCCTTTCCTTGTTCTGTTTTGCACTCCTCAGGCCACCCACTAGCCTGTATTTTTAAAGCCATGAAGCATCTCACATATGCTGAGAGGGGCCCATCTGTGTCTGTTTTGGGGTCATACTGCATTGTTCCTGGGTATTGATGCACCTCAAATACTTTCACAAGTGTGTAGCCTTTCTCATTCAGTGCCAAGAGCAATTCTGGGGCACACCATGTACTTGTGAGTTGTCTGTCTGTGGGATTCTTGTGTTGACACAGCTCTTTGCTCTCTGTCTCGAAACATGATCTACAGAGGGGAAACATTAATTTCCCATTACATTTGTAGGGTAAGGCAGGGAGAAATAAGTCACGTGGTGGAAGCACTGTGCATTTGATCATGCCATTCCACTTGTCAAGGGTGGGCATGATAGTGTCACCCTCACGGAAAATGGTGGGGTGATCATAGGGGTACACGCCTCTCAAATTAGCATTTGGGTACTCAGAAATGACGCCAACCATTTTAATCTTTTCCCACTTTGAGGGATCCACCTTATGGTACCACCTAAGAGCGCTTGTGCGCCCTCCACACAGGGCGTCTCGTTGGTTGAGGGCTGGGGAACGAGTAGTGGGGTGGGCCTCAAAGTACGCTTTTACCTCAGGGTCATCCTTGAGTTCATTTTTGAACGCGCACTCCCATTTTTCTATGACTGTGTAGCCTGATCTAAGAAAGAGGGATGTGAGTCGCTGTGTTTGCTCGTACCTGTTCTCACCGTTGTCAGGGTTTGATGGGTGGTGTGTGGGACATTGGTGCCAATAACACCCATGAAATTGATAAATGCGACGCTCAATACTTCCACGTGGAAGGGGGATTTCCACGTAGCCATCAACACGACGTCCGAGCACTGATATTTCCCTGTCTGTATATGGTACTTATTTTGTGCCCTAACTTGTGTTCTTCAAAGTCCAGCCACTGTAGGGCAATATGGCTCTGGTTGCCTCTCCCATGGTAACCTCCAGGGGGGACAATGCCGATCGTGTTTTCAGGCAGAAAATTGCGTCTGTATGCAGCCATACATGCACTACTCAGTGTTATGCACTGGAACATAGGGTCGAAGCCGGCCGATTGAGCAAAGAGCTCACGAAAGGCTTGGCAGGCTTGTCGCAAAATAGTGACATCGGAGATGCAGTATGCAATCAGCTCATTGCGAAAGTTGAAATTAACTCTTTTCGTGATCTGATCGTCATACCATGCGTTGAACTCCACTGCAGCCTTCACCTTCATTCCAGACACACAATAGAGTTCGCGGTCCAGAAGGGGTGCCTCGTATTGGTAGAACTCAGGCTTATTCGCTAGGAATGGCCAATAGCCCTTTTTAAGCTCTTTGAGTCCAAAAGACTTGGGCATAGCGGAAAGGGGCATGGGCAAAAACATGAGGCTGTCAATGAATTTCCATGTCCTGAGTTTCATGCATATGATTTTGGCACCCTGGAGTATAAGGTCCGGTTTCAGTTTGCGAGCTATAAGCTCTTGCAGAATGAAAATGGCATCAAAAGACTTGGCATTGTGTGCCACAATTAGAAGTTCTGTTTTCGCAGGAAACGATCGGAGATAGTCTACGAACTGTCCCATGACATTAAGATTTGGGTCGTCTATGTTGTGGAAAATGTGTTGGCGTGATTTGCACACCATGCAAAAGTAATCGTTGCCAACGTGACCTTTGCATTCGTCACAGACAGCCTGACACACCAGAAGATTAGGTCTGTGTTCGAAGGAGTTCTGTGCACCCTCTACAGGATCACACTGTGTCGTTTCAATGTCATAGTACACGGTGATGTAGTGCCACTTTTCTTTCTTCTCTTTTTCTTCCCATCGTTGCATGTAACACAGATGGTTTTCTCGAACATTTTCTTTGCAGTATTTGCAATACATAAATCCGCACTCGTGTTTTTCACCTCGTGTCGTGGAAGAACTTTTTTCACACAGTGCACAAAACCGGAATGAATCACATTTTGTTTTCTCAGTGTTAGGAAGTTTCATTGCACGGTGCGTGTCGTAACACTCATCCCAAACATCGCAAACTGATGTCCGCAGTCCTTGCAGCGCCTTAAAGTATCGACATGGTGTGCGTTTGGGCCAAAGCATCGCCAGCAGTACCCTTCACAGCGGTGTTCTCCTCTGTTCATGTCGAACACAACGCATTTTTTGCAGTCAAAATGATAATCAAAGGCCTGACAAGGATACAGAATGGCGTGAAAATGCCCCTTGTACATCAGCAAGTATATGTTTTTACGGGAAGCAGCATAAGTCCTCTTAAACACACATTCTTTGCCTTTCATGTCTGTGAAGACGCAGAGCCTGTAATCGCTTAAGACGTCCTGCAGTTTCTTTACTTCATCGAGCCCACAAGGTTCTTTTGGATCGATTTGTGCTAACTCACACAGTCTGTCCGACTCTTTTTCTTTGTGGGATTGAGCCGGGTTGTTTCATTTTATGAAACGCCCGCCTTTGCATTCCTTCTCGTGCTATAGCTATCACAACGGCACGGGTCAGACATGAGTTGTCGTCATTTTCAGGGGAAAATATTGATTTGGAGGCGGTTTTCCTTGACAACCATTGATCCATGCTCTCATTCGCTACCCTATTAATGCGACGACCGCCTGCCTCAGGCGTAGGAATATGGATGTAACTTATCTTGAGCTGTCCCTCCGCCATAAACCCTTGGTTGGAGTTGAGAACTCTGCTCAGTTTGTCCAAAATAACTTTTCCATTTAGTTGATCGGTGCGTCTCATAGAAAACCAGAGAGGATTCTCTGCATTACTCGCGTTTTCTATTTCCAAGACGACCCGATCGTCATCTTTTGCGCTAACAGCCTCCTGTTGCCTCTGAAGTACTGTGTCAAACATAGACGTCATAATCTCTTCAGAGGGGATGGAATTGCCTAGACCCCTAATCAACATGACCTCCTCCCTAGAGGTGGCCTTGAACCGCCGGAGCTCACGCTGACGCGTTTGCAGTACCTCTAGGACAGGTTGATCATCACCCTCCTCATGCTCCTCGTCTCCCCGCGGCCGTTTGACCCCGGACGGACCTGGCTGGGGCGACTCGGGCGCCGTACGGGAAGGTCCGGCTTGGTGGGACGGAGAGCGGCGGGGTGTGGCGGCTGAAGACTCCCACGTCCGAAATAGCCGAAGGGCGGGGCGGGCTGCCTCAGCAGGGGGCTCCGGCGCGGGGGTAGCGGGGCGCTCCGTACCCACTCCCGTACGTCAGGGCGGCGTTGGGATCAGCGCTGCCCTGGTCCCGCAGTTACGCCCCGTATCCAACCCGGAGAAAAGGGAGGACACAGGGGTCTTGGCGTTCCTCAGCGGAAGCATCAAGAAGCGCCAAGAGGAAGATGGTGTACGCCTCAGAGAGCAGCTCGTCACTAAGGAAGCATCCTTCATCCCACTCAGAAGGGATATTCAAAAACAATTCAAAAAATATGAAGTGAAAAAAAGACTTTTAAAAAAACTTCAAAAATATGAAGTGTAAAGAAAGTCCTCAAAAGGACTTTTTAAAAACTTCAAAATAAATTTGAAGTAAAAGGTCTTTGTTAGAAGTCTTTAAAAAGACTGTTGAAGCGAAGAGCACGGAAAACGGCGACGAAGCACGGAGAAGATCCCACGGTGACGACGACGACGAACTGATGCCGAGAGGGCGGACAGCGCCTCGATATATAGGGCATTGTTAGTTCCATGAGATACCGACAGGGCGCGCTGTCGCTCTAGCGTCGCCGGCAGCGCTGGCAAGCTATTGGTCATTAATTCGATTTTAGACGAGTGAGAGCGCAGCGCGTCGCCCCGCTGTCATCTGCGTGCAGTACGTGTCGGTGCGTGCTCAGAGTGCTACCTGTACAAGCCTGTCGGCCGCCGTGCCGTCTAAGCACCTCGTCTGTGATTGGTTTAAATTAGGATTTTCGACCAATGAGAGCGCAGCACAAGTTTCACTTTTTGCCGATAGGTGTCGACTCGTCCCACTGTCATCTCCGTGCAGTGCGTGTCGGTGCGTGCTCAGAGTGCTACCTGTACAAGCATGTCGGCCGCCGCGGCGTATGATCATCTCGTCTGTGATTGGTTTAAATTAGGATTTTCGGCCAATGAGAGCGCAGCACAAGTTTCACTTTTTTGCCGATAGGTGTCGCATTGTCGCCTCGTCCATCCTATAAATCAAATGACTTCGCAAGCATCTGCATCAGTTTCTCGTTTGTACTTCGGTCAGCGACGTCTGTACCTCTCTTTCTCTTCAAGAAGAACACCATGATGCGAAGCAAACGTCCCGGTGATGCTGCCGCACAGCCGGCAGCCAAGCGGTGCCTGCGGTACGAGGACCTTGTCTCGGACTTGTTCCGCGAGGACGACATGGCCCCCGTCAGCCTGGACGGCGGCGCCCTGCCTTCGGCCTTCACGCCGTGCGGGGCGTTGTCTGCTGGGGGCGTCCTGGCCCATCACCCTGCCTCCAACATGACCCCCGCCAGCGTGGACGACGGCGATGGACCTTACCCTTATGCCTACGCCCCGTCTGCCCCACCCACATGGATGGCTCCCCCGACACCCCCGTCCCCTCCCTGTCCTTACCCACTACCAGGACCCACGCCTGCGTGGGATGACCTGGTGCTGCAAATTGACTTAGATCAGATTTGTAAAAATCCAGAGGCCGTTGACCCCCAGGTTATCACTGCCCTTGGGCTAGACCAACAGCCAGAAAATAATAAAGATGCGAGTGTCACTGAAGATAGAATGCATATCTATCCCACACAACTTAAAGTGAAGTCATTTCCACTCACTAAAAATGAATCGAAAGAAATACGTGTAGGACTGGATTTAAATTCCTTGGATCCTTACGTCTTACTGCTTGCTGAGTCAAACGCTAAAGGGCATAGGAAATGGATAAGACTGTCTGACGAGGAGTTGAAAGTAATTATTTCAGATGAAGTTCACTCTTACTTTCACAAAGCACTACATGAAAAAATGCGTTGAATCCTCTAAATTTAGGTAGTGTGATACTCAGTCTCTATCTAAATAACAAAAACACTTATCTCTCTTCTGTGTGTGTGCAACGCACTGATTCCACTACTCAGATTAATCTGGGAGACTCTACGTGGAATATGCTCCATAGATCAAGAAAACGATTCCTTAAAAGATTAAGTAAAATGCAACTTTTAAGTGAAAAACTGTAATGCAATTGGCCCACAGTCATGAGACGGAGTCATGCCTTTTGTCAGCAGCAAGGTTTCAAAAACATGAAATCATTAAAGGAGCTCACTCAGGAAAATAAGGAGCGCTTACTGGACTATGCATTTAAAAGTCAAACTTCTACGATTCCTGAGACAATCCAAGATGAGATAATCTGTTACCACTTGGACTTCATTCCGAAGAAATTGATGGAGCAGATGAGCAAGTAGATGATATTACAAAATTAAATAAAGAAAGCCATAAAAAAAATAACTTTAAAACATGTTAAGAAAATAGGTTCAAATTAAAAAAAAAACATTTTTTTTAAATTAGAAAGTCTTAAATCTTTAAAGAACTACGAAACAAAAAATAAAAAAATCTTATAGTCTTCTGCCCAGCAGGGCATCTTCAGGTACATCTTATTTTGCCCGGCAGGGCAGGGCGGGTCGGACGACTAATTGTGGGGTCCCCCACGGGTCCCAGGCGGGCAAAGGCCGACACTAGTGGTTTCTGAAATCATAAAATCGAAAATATAAGTCACACAAAGGTCTGAAAACAGATAATTTTTTTAACTGCATAATACAGACGAGCATACCTTCACGGGGCTCACATCAGGTGGGTTACCACGCCCCGGAGGGGTGGCTTTGACGGGGGTGCTGCTAGCCCACCCCGGTGGCTGCTGCCAGGCGGCCTCCCATGCCGCATCCACCTTCTGCCGGGCAGGCAGAGGTGGCGGGGAAGCTGGGACTCCCAGCAACTCAACCTAGAACATAAATAAATGTGCACTAAGAAAAAAGTTCAAACAGGAAAAGAATTTAAGTAACGTAAGAGAGAATACTCACACCCGCCTCTGCCGACCCGGCAGGAGGGGATGCGGGAGGGGCGCCGCCGGCAACAGCCACGGGGGGAGCAGCAGCGGCCCCCGATCCCACAGCCCCTCCCTGAGGTCACCGAGGGGGGGAATTAAATCGTCGGCCTGAAAAGAAAAATTTTCACAAACTGAGTACATTTTAGAAATCAGAGGGACTAAGCATGTGGTGTGAACATACACCGTACCCATGTCGCGTGGGTGGTGGCGTCCTCCCACCCAATAAATACAAATTCCCCTGGAGGGGAACGAGGAGGCGACGGCGGTGGTGAGGGGAAGGGGGACGAGGTGGGTGTCACATTTTCCTGCAACAGAAAAATGGACTGAAATTCCCTCGCCACCGCCGTCGCCAACGCGTCCTGCACCCCACATAAAGTCTTCAACCCCGCTCTGCGCTCCCCCCTAAGGTGCGTCAGTTAGCACGGAGCGCCGTGTACGTGGGCCGCCAGTGCCAGTCGTGCGAGCGGACCGGTGGGCTGCCTACCCACACGGCGCTCCACGTGACCACACGGCCCCGAGCCCAGGATCGGACCTCCGGCAAGGTGGCCGCACCCAAATTATACAGCCACAAAAAAACACCTCAGTCGATTGTTAAAGATGAGAACAGTTAGGTTATAACCCCAAGAACAATAGTTAACATTCATATCTGCTCATTATAAAAAAAATTTGGGCCGTCTACCTTCACGTCCCTAAAAAAAAGGTTCAAATTTGCACTCTTCAGTCAACGTTAGTCATCGGTTCGTTTACGTAAGTCATCGTTAGTTAATGGTTGATTACCATAAGTTATCGTTTGCATATGTCATAAATTATCATTTTAGACAAACCGTTAATGTTTCCACCTTTTTAAAAATTGTACTTGATCCAAGACTTTTGATGTCGAAAGTTATATGTTCGTTCTCGTTAGTGATCGTTAGTTAATGGTTAGTTATCGTTAGTTAATGGTAGACTGACAAAGGTTATCGTTCGTAGATGACGTTATTATCATTATGATCGAACCGTTAATGAAAGAACATTTTAAACGTTGTATTTGGTTTAGGACAATAGTCGTCGTTAGTTATAGGTTCGTTTTCGTTAGTTAACGTTAGTTAATAGTTGATTGACAAAAGTTATCGTTTGTATATGTCGTTAATTATCATTTTAGTCGAACCGTTTATGTACGAACATTTTCAACGTTGTATTTGATACAAGACAAAAGTCGTCGTTAGTGAAAGGTTCGTTTTCGTTAGTTATCGTTTGCTAATGGTTGATTGACAAAAGTTATCGTTTGTATATGTCGATTATTATCACTATAGTCGAACCGTTCGCCACAGGAGTTAACAAACGATAAAAGTATTATTACTTACTTACACTTACGATTAACAATCAAAATTTGATCCTTTTTTTCTTTCTTATGCGTTTGGAAAGTGAAGCTGGCCGGCCCACCTTTGTGTTTGTTAAGTTGCCAGATTTGAGGGTTGCAGCTTGTTAACAAACGTTAAAAGTGTTGTTACTTACGTGTACTTACGATTAACAATCCAAATATAAGTTTGTTTTTCGTGGCTGCAAGTTTTAGGGACGAGAAAGTAGACGGCCCAAAATTTTTTTATAATGAGCAGATATGAATGTTAACTATTGTTCTTGGGGTTATAACCTAACTGTTCTCATCTTTAACAATCGATTGAGGTGTTTTTTTGTGGCTGTATAATTTGGGTGCGGCCACCTTGCCGGAGGTCAGGATCGGCGCGGCGCGCGCGGAGGCGCAGAGCGCCTGGAGGATGCAACCAGCTCGACTCTCTGTCGCGCCCCCCCCCCCCCCCCCTCCCCGTCCTGCCCGACTCGCTGTGGGCCGCGCCGGCGCGCGCCTGGCTCGCTCGTGTCCTCGTCTCCCGTCCTGCTCGCCTCCGTCGTCGGGGGGCAGCCGCCACCGAGCTCTCCCCTCCCCGTCATGCCCGACTCGCTGCGGGCCGCGCCGGCGCGCGCCTAGCTCGCGGCCTCGTCTCCCGTCCTGCCCGCCTCGAACAAGAGGGGAGCGCCACGCTGCAGCTTCCCCCTCTACCCAACTCACTGCTTAAGAGGAAAGGGGACCACTGCTGTTTTCGGCCTCTGCGGGCCGTTTTCGAGTCGCCTTCTGACGATCGCCACAGCCAAACCGTTCGAGGTTTTGACTTCAAACTTCGTGAGGGAGTAGTTAAAAGTTCAAACTTAGGATCAGTACGTTAAAAAAAAATTAGGTTCCGCTCTGTGATACTTAAAAACGACTGAGACTTTGCGCTACAATATCTTTGTTCCCAGGACACGGAAAAATATTCGGGCTCCAAGGGGACGTAGCGACAACCTTCCTCTGTTCAGACATGTTTGTCTGCGCTCAGTGAGTTGAACGGTGCGGACCCCACGACCGGAACGCCAGACCTCTGCACAGCTTGATCTGGGTATTTTTCGGTTTGACGCGAAAGCGAGAGGCAGGATTGCAGCGACCAAACTATGGCACTTCCCCGCACTGCCGCTCCTCCCCCCTCTGGCCCTACGCATGCCTAATGGGGGAGGACACCGACCCGAGAGCTGCCTGTCGCCCCCCGTTGGGGCTGCGCCGGTCCCCCCATTGTACGGGCATGTATTGATGCCAGTGCAGTTTTTAGGCACGAAGTGAAACGGAGTTGCCTTATCGTCTGACCGGATTGGACTTTTTTTTCTTTTAAGCATTGCCCTTATGGCCCTCTAACAGAATTTTCTGAAACTATGCACATGGATGCAGGATACTTTTGCAGGGCACGCTGACGTGTTTTTACACTTTGAAAAAGCTTCCAAGTGGCCGAAAAATCGATTTAAAAGTCAGCTATCTCACTTCTTCTTATGGCGAAAGAAAGGGACACAACTATACGCGCCTCTATGGTCCACAGGCCCAATTGCTGTAGATCGATAACGAGGCAAAAAATCAAAAATCTGTCTGACAGAAATATCGAGGGTGACCGGGCAAGTACAGCGAACCAACTTTTAAAATTATAGAATGTAACAATTCGCGTAAAAACGCATTTGAAATTCAGCTATCTCACTCCACCCAATGGCAAAAGAAAGGGACAGAGCTACCCCTGCTCGGCTCGTCAGCTGGCTGCATCCGCTATTCCATCCTTTTCTAGACCACCACCAAATCTTCCGTCCTTCTTTTTTGTTGCGCAGCCCTTGCCGGGTACCCATTGTCGATGTGCCGAGCCGAGCCGGGGCCTGGCCGAGCCACGGCTACGAGAGCGGCGACTCAAGGCAGGCGGACCGTTTCGGTGGGACCCTACCCTCCCCCCTCTACCCTAGAGTACACACAACAAGCCAAGGGACCCGAGACTCAGAGCGAGGCGTGCATTGTCGGGCCGCCGGGCCAAGCCGGGTGGGGACAACACCTTGCAGGCCAGCGCTGGGCGGCCCTATGAGAATAATGCGGTGCACTGACCGTTACTATGAAACTATAATTTTAAAACTGCCCCGTTCCATTACAAAACTAATACAAACCTTCAAATATCCTTTTTTAAAAAGCAAAATTAAATAAACTCATAAAACTTAAATAGGCGGTAACGTAACCAACCCAAACCCGTGCGAAACTCCGGGCCTACCAGTGTCTTACAGAGTGAGACAGTATCTACAAATCTACAAAATGCCCAATCATGTGCAAAACTTCGGGCCTACCAGTGTCCCACTTAGTGGGACAGTATTTTTAACATTTTGAATGGCGCGGCGGACGGGTATCACGGTTTATACATATTAAGGCCTACTTCATGACGAGCAGAATGGCGCTCGACAGTTATCTCTAGCTCACCCCGTTCGGAAGTTAGAGAAATTCCGGTATCGTTGAACTATGCACAAAAAAAATATAATTTACGAACGGAGCGAAGTACGATCGTCTGTCAAAGAACGTTCTGTCTGTCTCGAGAAGCCTAGAAAAATGAACAACTGGTACGCCGTGTTAGAATATTTGTTTAAAATGTTCTTTTTGCAGTGAGAAGTTTAAATGGCAGGCTGCCAACGGGGGGTGCGCGCCGGGCACCGGTCGAGGCATGTGGGCCCAGGCGGGACTTGGCGAGACAAAAGGCACAGTGAAGCAGGCGGTGTGGGGGAGGGCCGGCTGCCGGGGGCTCGGTATACTTCATTCCAAAGGTGCCCAGCGCGCACTGTTGAGAGTGTTCAAAAAGCGCTGTGCAGAGGTCTGGCGTTCCGGTCGTGGCGTCCGCACCGTTCAACGCACTGAACGCAGACACGCATGTCTGAACAGAAGACGGTTGTCGCTACGTCACCTTGGAGCCCGAATATTTTTCCGTGCCCGGGGAGATAAGCTATTGTAGCTCAAAGTCTCGGTCGTTTTTAGGTATGTCAGAGTGGTTTAAAAAATTATTCCAACCTACCGATATTTAGATTGAACCTTTAACTACTCCCTCAAGAAGTTTGAAGTCGATACCTCGAACAGTTTGGCTGTGGCGATCGTTAGAAGACAACTCAAAATCGGCCCGCAGAGGCCGCCAACAGCAGTGGCCCTGCAGCGCCGGCGCGCGCCTTGCCTGCTCGTGGCCTCGTCTCCCATCCTGCTCGCCTCCGTCGTCGGGGGGCAGCCGCCGCCGCCGAGCCCTCCCCTCCCCGTCCTGCCCGACTCGCTGCGGGCCGCGCCGGCGCGCGCCTGACTCGCTCGCCACGGCACGGCCAGGGTGAGGGGAACCACCGGGAGGCGCTTGTTGCACACGAGCGACGTGTCCGTCAGGGGGATACCTGCCGGAGCCACACAGGGACCACCGCGGTACGGACGCGGCTAACGGTGGGCGGCCGCGGACTGCAGAGCGTGCGGGCACTCGCGCCGCCGTATAGCGAGGTTAAGAACGCGGCTGGTGGCCGCGGACTGGTGCACGAGCACGTGCCCGGCACGGGCGACGCGAGCTTCGCGGGACAAAGAGGTTAAGGCCACGTCTGGCGGCCTGTGGCCGCGGACCGGTACATAAGCACGTGCCCGGGCGACATCACGCGACAAAGGGCTTCAGGACACGGCTGGCGGCCGGTGGCCGCGGACTGGCACACATATGCCCGGCACGCGTGAAGCGAGCTTCGCGGATAAAGAGGTTAAGCACTAAGGACGCGGCTTGCGGCTGGTGGCCGCGGACATACGCCAGTGCCGTACACGAGCTTAGCGAGACAAAGAGCACTAAGGATGCCTACGACGTCGGAGGCCGACCACGCACCAGTACGTGGGGCCCGGGGTCAGGGGACAAGACACGATCACGGACATGACACACGAGTACTTACCATTAAATTCGCCTCGATGGAGGCCCCCATGGCCTCCAGGTCCCAGGAGGCCTGCAACGATATTGTGTCCCCCGACACATTGTCCACATCTACGTAGTCGGACATGGTGATGCGCCTCCGCGAAAACGTCCGCTCGGCTCTTCAGCCACCAAACGTCTGCAGGACGCGCCGCGCGCGGAAGCAAGGCGGCAGGACCGGCGGCTGCCTGTTGCGAATTCTTGGAAAAACAACCCCCGCCTCCCCCCGCCCCGCGGTACGCCCCTTTTTCACCCCAGAGCTAGCGACGACTCGCCGCGTCTCGGCGTGCGCTCCGCAGGGCGAGGGGAAGGGGCGGGGAGGCGGGGGGACCCCCAGGAGTGGCAACGCCGCGGCCGCGTCGTCTGCTGCGGCGCTTGCCGGCTGCTGATACCACCGCCGCGGCGCGAGAAGGGACGGTGGTGGAAGGAGCGGCACAGCGCGTCTGCCGCATCCTTCTCCCTCGCGGTATAGTCGCTGCGGAGCGCGCGAAAATTCAAACTGGGGCGCGAAGCGATACGGCGCGGAACACTGTTGCGAGGCGCAACGGTGCTGATGCGCATTCGCGCGCACGCGCGCGCGCGCGTGTGTGTGTGTCGACAAATTCTCCGATAGGCGTCGCTAGTGTCGCATAAATCGGCTATAAATTAAGGCACATTTTCACTCACGCCATAAGCAGTCGCAACGCGAAGTCACACGCACCCACCATGACTTTCGCCGCTTGTGACATCCAGATGCTGAGAGGCACAGATGGAGAATACGTGATCAAGGAGTTCTCTTTGTACAGCCCTCTGTGGGACTTCACAATGTGTTCAGAAGTGTGCGCACCACCGTATGACGTCACGCTTGTACCACAGCCTTACAGGCAGCAAAACCAGTATGTGACGAATTTCGTCCATGGACTCCAGTGGCAACACGGCGATAAGCCATACAACACGTGCACTGACATTATCAGACACTGGACGTCTCTGTACTCACGTATCTACACACTAAATTCTTCTGTACAATTTCGTCCAGAATTGCGTACGAATTTACGCATACGCAGCTTACGTACTAATTCGTACTTAAATTATGTACAATTTTGAAGATTTGTTCACAATTGCGTACAATATTGTACATAACAACGTACGAATTTGTACATAAGCTGCGTATGCACAAATTCGTGCGCACTTCTGCACAAAATTGTACAGAAGCATTTAGCGTGTATGTGAAAGGACTGGAGAAAAAGCGTTTGCTTGACAGTATTGTGTCATCTGAGGTGGATATAATTAACATAGAAATCATGGGATGCCCTAAGTTAAGTAAGCTTCCCAGACTGTTTGTGCCGTGGCACTGCAAACAACACGCCACAAAACCCAACCATACTTGTGCTGTGGAAAATGCCAGGCGCATTGGCTTGTGGTATGTGATGAACACATGTAACCAGTAATTATTTTTTATCCTATGTGTTTCAGAAAAGTTTTCACAAAAAAAAAATTAAAAACAGAAAAAAATTTATCACAAAAAAAATTAAAACAAAAAATTGCACAAAAAAAAGTACTTTATGTTTGCGGTTTTGTATAGGCCTACTGGGGATAGAATTTTCCGCACAAAAAATTCTAACGACTGCATCTAGCTTGCCTCAAGGGCGCAGTGGGAAACATCTAGTATATTTCGTTATTACTGTTTTTTCACTCACCAGGTGCAGCTGTCACAGCATCGTCGGCGGCTCCCCCTGGGGACTATATGGACTCAGAAAAAAAAAACATTATTTAGGGTTCGTGACGGGCTACTCAAAAAAAAAAAGATTGGGCGACAATGTTATTTTTTGGTGAATGGCGTCCTCACTTAGGTTAGGTTATTCTAGGTTAGGTTGGGTTAGGTTAAGGACATGTCAGAATGGAGGTGACAATGGGGACTAACCTGGGTTAGGTTATTCTAGGTTAGGTTGGGTTAGGTTGAGACCCTCCAAGAACAGGATAAGAAACAAAATGGCGGAAGGGGACAATGGGGACTAACTTAGGTTAGGTAGAGACCCTCCAAGAACAGGATAAAATACAAAATGGCGGAAGGGGACAATGGGTACTCAAGATGGCGGCGGTTAGATATGGTTAGGCTTTGGCCGTGCCTGAATGGGCTCCCTTAGGTTGGGTTAGGTTTAGGTTGGGTTAGGTTGAGACCCTCCAAGAACAGGATAAAAAACAAAATGGTGGAAGGGGACAATGGGGACTATCTTAGGTTAGGTTGAGACCCTCCAAGAACAGGATAAAAAACAAAATGGCGGAAGGGGACAATGGGTACTCAAGAGGGCGGCGGGGGACAATGGGTACCCTATACTACTAGTGGATCTAATACCGATGAGTCGGAAGACTATATTTTGGGCGACCCGTAAGGCGGAAGAATGCTTTTAAAATATGTTTTATCCTTTACCGAGTTTTAACATATTCATAATTATGTAGCTTTACTTTGTATATATTTGTCACAAGTGAAATTTTATAATAATCTATTGTTTGTTTTAAATGCATAATGCATAACTGCATATTTTGAGTAGCTGTAAACAAGTAGATGTTACATAAAAGTCAAAAAATAATAAATACGGCGTCATGTTGTAAAACTCCAAGGGAATACATACCACGTATGCTCTGAAAATAGCACTTCCGGTGTGGTTACCCTACTTCCGGTACAGGGATGTCATCCTGGGTCTAGCTGATGTGATAAGAGCCACCCCGCGTGCGCCAGACCAGCTCCAAGGTTCCGTTTCCACCATACTACTCGTAAATAAGTCACTTCCGGTATACGTTTGAGGCACTTCCGGTGCCTGAAAGTGACTTCCGGTGGCACCATTGAACTCGCCGACCCTTTAAACCTAATAATAGGCACGTCACATGCACCAATCCGCAGTATGGTACAAAACACTCGTACCTTACACGAGTTTCTATCTGCCAAGTGCGAGTCTCGAGCAAGTAGAAACAGACCAGGCGAGCGCCATACTCTTTCTTTTTGCTTCTGTGTGAGATACTGTTACAAAACTCCATAAAATTCCAACAGAAATTCATGTAAGGTACTTGCACACGCAGAACGTCCCTCTCCATGAACGCCTTGCGTTCACCCGGACAGATTTGTTTCTTGGCTGCATTGACAGCCCCCGTGATATATGGATTCTCTCCTCTGTTTTACAGTAATTTGCGTTGCCGATGTGTTCATGATCGTTATGAATATTGAATTTAAAATCCCGAAGAAACGGGATGTGGAATAGTGACAGGCCGATAAATGTGAAACCCCAAAGTCACAAACACGTGATTTTATTAGCTGCACTGACCCTAGGTTAGATACTCTTAATTTCGTACTCGGAAACTCGTGCTATTACCCACAGGCGTGCCCCACGGCCAATGTGCAGGACATTCAAAAATGCTATTTTCGCTGGTAAATTGCTTGTCCGACTTCACTTTTGTCCGACCTCGCAGTTCAACGTCCGAGGTTAAGTAAGCTTAGTTTTGGTCAGTTCAGGTTTGTGTACCCTGAGGTCGGACAATTGGAGGTCGGGAAAACGATAGACCCCTTTTTTTTTCGAAAACGAATTACAGCTGTAAGGGTAACCCACTCTCTTGAGAGTTCATGAGGACCAAAACTTCAGTCGTTTCGAGTAGTTTTGCCCCCTTCATAGTGAAACCGGGCCGTAGCGCTCCGTGCCACAGCAGGCAGCGCCGCGGGAGCACGAGATTAAGGCCCGAGCTTGATGCTAGCCGAAAATGTTATGGTTTAGGACACTTTCTTCAGCCGTTTAAAAAATTTATCATATGCCACTAATTTATGGTTCTTTTGTGATCTAGGTGCCGTAAACCGACTTGTTGGTTTCGGTTAACGGGTCCAGAGATAGGTTTAAAACGATCCCAACCTTTAATACTGTTAAAAACATTTTCTCGGTCAAAATTTTTTTTGACTGGAATAACTTCGGCGGGTCACGGCACCTTTTCACTCCCGTAGTACGCAACCCGCAGAACCCTACAAACGCGCTTCACCGCCGCTGAGCGTAAAATAATCTCACGGTTAGACAAGACACATTAAAAATAATTGGGCTTTTCAAACCTGTTTGCAATGCATTTTCAGCTGGGCGTTAGCGAAGCCCTGCCCTGGACCGATTAGCCCCAAAATTTTATGTCCACATCATACCGGAGTCAACCGCACCTCAGAGGCTCCGCAGCTCCAGGAGTTGTAAGATAATTATCACGAGCGGTCTACAATTCGCCGGTTGGGCACGGTGGGTATGCACCAGGGTGGATCCGTGACTCGAATGGGTTACGCTAGGTTAGGGTAGACTCATGTCAGCCAGGTGAGGGTAGGACCGGTTGAGCGGCATTCAAAACGAGAGGATACTGTAAGATACGTTCGGCCGCCAGAACACGAGCGTTGTTACGGACGTGCAAGAACAGCGCAGGGCGCTGCTATACTCACTGATCGGCTCCGCAGGGTCCTAAGCGTCAGGCGACAGCCGCCGACAGACCTAGGTAGGTGTACGCTGGGCGCGAAATAGCGAACGCCAGACCGCGTAGTGGTGTAACGGGCTTCGCTCATCGCGAATCACTGTTCCACCACTCCACGCCTGCACTCTCAAAATTGTATGCTTGAATCACGAATATGTCCCCGAGAATACATCATATGCTTGAGTCAATCATCACCGTAAATATGGATGCACGATTCAAGCATGCGCCTTGTATCACGTTAAATGCTTGACCCAAGCATCCCCACATTCTCGGGTACAAATTCTTGACTCAAGCCTACAACTTTGAGGGTGCACCCAGAGAACGCCGTTCTTGGATATAGCTTAGCTTTTGCCTTGAATTCCGTGCGATCGAATTAATCACAAATTTCCTAATTCAAGATCTGCGCACGTTGTTGATAATACTAAACAAAAACCAAACACCTCATCAGGGTTTGAACCTGAGACTTCTCGTTCGGAGTGCTGCCATGCTACTCTGTGCGCCACCGAACAGTTGGGCATGGGAGGAGGGCCATAGGCCGGCAAGTTTCGATGACTACCTCGCTCAGTCCCCCTCGCATCCTACGCTCTTAACATCTCGGTGGATCCAGTATAAGTGGAGGGGGGAGGGGATGGGACCGCAGCAAAGAGTATCTCCGCCGCGGACTTCGGCCACGAGCCAACTGATAAATTTGCGAGCCTTCGCTCTCGCTGATGTGTCCCGAACATTTGGTAGGGTCAGCTCGGCGTGGAGCTCCTTCGCGCGGCCCGGACACACCTGTTTAGGCCGCGCGGTGGCGACTTGTACCGTGCGACCCTACTAAGTGGTAGTGACACATCGTCAGCGAGAGCCAAGGCTCGCAAATTTTTAAGTCAGCTCGTGGCCGACGCCCGCGGCCGAGATACTCTTTGCTGCGGTTTCCCATATACTGGATCCACTTTGGTGATTTTTGAATTCTTCTCGACATCCGGTTTGAGTTTCAGCTTAAAACCCTAATGAATATTAAACAGAAAAAACTTTGTATACTGATGCTATGGTAAAAAGTGACTCCGTCTTTCCTGCAGTCTTCATTCACTACAGTCCATTCCCAGCCTCGTCAAACAATGAAACAGCATTCGGTGAAGCCGTCCATAGAAAAAGTGGTTACGCCCCAGACAGTGATCGAACCCCCGACCAGACCCGACTTCCTATGCAGCCTCCAGGCACGGAGGCACTGAACCACCTAGGCATGTGCTGATGAGCGGCGCTGATCGGGCGTTTGAGGCATTTCATTCGTGGCTGAGTCGGAGTGTTCGAAACAGCCAATCAGAGGGCGCGGTGAGCCAAGTCAAGGGTTTTAATTGAAGTCGCCCAGGACAATTTCTTGTTTGATGCACGGCATATCAAGAAATTTATTTTCTTACTTAAACTCTTTTCTAAAATTACTTCAAGAATCCAAAATGAAGTCAAACCTCTAACACCGAATTTTTCTCCATTCTAGTCTAGAAAAGTTTAGGACCATTCATGTCCGTTTTTTTCTTGTTTCAAGTCGATTTGGCTTGATTCAAGAACGGCGTCCTCTGGGTGTGTGGCGCACGCCTGCCGGCGGCCGACACCTGACGAGTGGAACCCTGCGGGGCCAATGATTCCGTACGATGCCTGGCGAACTGCGCTCATTCGGAAGCAGCCCGTTTTCGGGAGGCTGAACGACGGGAGGGGGGGGGGGGGGGCTCTGGATTTGCTGATCCCCGGCCCGCCACCAGCCATTTAGCTGTTCGGACGCACATATTACAACTCTAATGGAGTTTGCGATCGGAAACAAATGTCTTAGTTTTGTTATTGTTTGTTGCGGGATGATGAGGGATCAAATGATTGGTATCCGTGGATATTTTGAGTGCTCTACAGGAACTTTTTATTATAGAATGTGCTTTTCTCTGAGAGTCATTTCTTACATTTGTACGGTGGATTCAGAACTTCTTTGGAAACCTCAGACACCATGCAGATGATGCCCCCGAGAATTCTGAGTACAAAGGCCTAAAATAAAATTGTGTTTTAGTAAGATTTCAGATTGTATAGTATTTTGACGCTTGTTCGGACGAACAGAAGGACTACGGCAGTTCGTCGCGTCATCTTCCAAGTATCTTATCTGATACACCCTCGCACCACACTGTGATCCCTGTTGTAAGCGCTTAAATGGCGTGTTCGTTCGTTCCAACGATCAATAGCAGATTGCACGATATAAAAGAAAGCTCGGTTTAAGACCGATTAATTTCTCTCGCTATACTTGTATCAGGACGGTAATTTAAATTTGGCGTATACATCCTACATGTTGAAAGAATCAAATTTGTTCACCACAACGGCATTGCGTATTCCATAGACGTTACACTATGTATTATGTAGTTATATACCTTTCGAGCTCGGTGAAGGATAGCAGTTGTCAAATCGTGTAGTTGACGAAAGTCTATGGCCTCGACCTACACTCGCAAAGTCCTCTATTGCACCTGGCGGTGCCGCAACCGCCCCACCGGCATGCCAGAGAGCAAACAGTCACCGAGTTGTCACAGGCTAGCCCGGGGAAAAAATTGACCGCAGGATCGCATATGGTCCTTCCAGCAAAGTTGCCTGTCGGATGAAATACATTTATAAATAGAATTTCGGGAAGAGAACAGCCAAGAGAGGCATCCTGTGGACGTAGAAAGTACACGCCACGTCATGACAGAGTATTCAAAAGAGCAAAGGTGCTACTCTATCCATTGTCTGATCTGCTTCCCTTTCTCTGCAATTCCAACTCTCAGAAGTAGGACGCCCAATTGTTTTAGTAGCGCAATTGTGGCGTGTTTAACCTTAGATAAATTACATAGTGGATGCGCTTGGGTGCACTTCGACCAAATACGATGTCTTATGGCATACGTGTAGTTAGACCCTAAATAAACGATTTTGCCCGATAAGGCACCTTGAAATTTGTGTGGCGCCTTACGGGAGCCTAGGTAGGCAGCCCGAGGTGCACCAAGCAGTTTTTCGTCCGTTATCCTCGCGTTATTTTAGCAATATAGGCCCTAAATAAAAAGGGTTTTGAACTAAACTTAGTGGGGACGTTTGTAACACCTCAAAGACGCATTTAAAATGCCCCCAGAGCCTAGATTTGACCATTAAGAACTCCAAATTGGCCGCCTAAGTTGCCCCATTTAACCAAAGGTACCGCACTGTTAACAAAGCTGCTCAGAGATAAACGCACGGCTCAAAGTTAATAAAAAATGGCTGTGGTTTGTAGTTTATTGCCAGAAAAACGAGGAAAACACAAAGGAAATTATATCTTTGGTGGACTACTAGTGTTACCGAGCACCTGTTTGTCGTGTTAGAACATATTGTTCGTACAGGAGATAACTTTCGACCTGCAGTGACGTGCCCTGCTGAACTTCTAAAAAGAATTTGTGAGTGAGTTGTGGAACAGTGATTTGTGGCAAGCAAAGCCTCTTTCGTCACGACGCGGTCTTGCGTTCGCGTACCGTGTTCTATTCTGAAGTGATAGATATAATTTTAATTCAGTTTCATAAACCATAAACTTAGTCGGAATCGCCTATAATTTGTCCAAAGTCATGAGACTGTCGCTTAATACCCCATACCCCCATCTAAGAAATCGTCTGAACTCACTGCAAAGCTTGGTGGGGTCCTCGCGAGATCGACAAGAGCACGCGCCACGATTGCAGTCGGCAATGCCGCATCCAGCCCAATTACATGCAAATGCGCACATCGATGCGCTGATCCCTGGGACCGGACCCGAACTGCACAACGTGGTTGCTGCCAGGTTATCTGTAAGTGAAGCACAAAAACTAGTGGTTATTTTGATAGGAAGGATAGGGTCTCTGTGCCATACAGGACAACAACGTTCACTGCAGCTGGAGCCGTCCAGCTGGGTCACAGAGGAAGGCCATACATGACTGTTTCAATTTAAGGATAAGATACCGATATTCTACACTGCAACAAAACAGGCCTTGTGAAGCTTTCGAAAGGTTGCAAGCTACAAAATATCAGGAATTAAAAAGAAAGTGGGTGTCAAGATCCGTTGTATCAAGTTGTGCAAGTTTGCTTCGCCTTAATCGACTTACTGCATAACTTCCCGGGATCAGATAGCCCTCGTAGAGACTCCTCCACCGAGGTTCTCCCTATGATGTCCATAGCGCCGGCCGGGACCCGGAGTGTGTGGAAGATGAATGCTACCGCGAGGATGCAGCGGGTTCTTCGCAACATAGCTTTAAACAGGAACGAAATCCAGCATCACGGTGGAAACAGCTCGTCATTGACCGAAATGGTATGGTAATATAGTTTCGACGAGGTGAATTAAAAAAAACAGGCAGAAGCCTGTGCGATTTTCGAGACCTGCTGCATCAATTTGGTCTTTAATATGGGAGGATGCGAAATATTGGAGACTGCGCCGCCGCTCCCTGGCGTTCGCACGCACCGTCGCGCAGCGCATTGTCGCTCCGTACACAGACCGCTGCCCAGAAGCCTACCTTGCACACACTCAATTCTTCTGTACAATTTCGCGCAGAAGAATTCGTAAGAATTCGTAAGAATTCACGCATACGCAGCTTACGTACTAATTCGTACTCAAATTATGTACAATTTTGAAGATTTGTTAACAATTGCGTACAATAATGTACTTAACAACGTACGAATTTGTACGTGAGCTGCGTGTGCACAAATTCCTACGCACTTCTGCACGAAAAAGTACAGAAGCATTTAGCCTGCAGGCGCAAGAACTTCCACTCTGGCGGCCGCAATTTTCATTTCCGACCCTGAGTGTTCTGTATCAAAGTACTCCCCTACATAGTCATTGCGTTTTCACCACTTACCGTCGTTTCTCTGACGTTTGGCGAGAAGTGAAGTGAAGCTCTGGGCTCACGGAGGTTATTTATATGCATCAGCCTCCGGCTTTCGGCGGGTTTTTGTACACCTGTGAGCACCGCCAGCTTACACACGTCAAATGGTCGTATACTCACGTGGCTTATATCGAAGGTTGTTAGCCGCGGATGACTTACGCAGACGTGCGCCAGACCGCACCGACGCGTAACATGCTTCGCTTCGCTGTAAATCGAAGAGAAACATTCGTTGCCTGTTGGTGACGCTAAAATGCAATGCTTCGAAAGAGCGATATTTAAAACGTCGCCTTTCCGTACGTTTTCGTAGTGTCGCTTTTTTAGAGCAATGATTTTAAGCGTCGCTTTCTGGAAATCGACGAAATTGGGGACACAATGCCGCTCTTCTAAGAGCGACAAATGTCGCTCCAGGATTTACAGTGTACTTGTGAATCTGAAACCAGTAAATACCACGTTATTTCGGACGGCAAAATTATTGCATAACAACGGCACAGATACCGGTTGCCAGAACATGAGCGTAGCTGCGACCACATATATTTGATTTCTCTCATACCAGGTACGTTTGTTGGTCTTCGTTAAAATCAGTTAAAATCACACATAGTACCATGATACCCCTGTTTGTCGAAAACTAGTTTTCATCTTTAGGAGCCCGTCACACGCTCAGTTTTTAATGCACCGAAAAATCCGTTTAGCGGAAAGTAGTACCATAAAATGAGATGCTTCGCTCAAATTTTCATGAAAATTGAAGATGACGTCGGATAATATTTTCACATCAAACATGCGCAACGTGAAAAATAAAAATTCTGCCAAAATTTTTGAGGCAATTTTTTTGTTGTCGAAGACTAACAAACGTGCTGAGGGAAATGAGAGAATGAGAGAAATCAAAAATATGTTGAACTTATCTGCTCCACCACTTACTACTCCTGCGACTAGAAATACTTTCGTTTGCTTGCCGTAAGACGGTAGTCTCCATGTTCGGGCTGCCCGTACAATAAAGTACGTCGCTAAGACGTTACACAGTCGACGTCCATACGTCTGTGAGGCGCCGCCAAGACGTCGGCGAGACCGGGACAAGACATTGTGAAGCTGTTGAGATTTTTCAATCAGTAAAAGATCAGTCACGGTGGTGGACCGCGGGGTGGATTCGAACCTACGAGCCCGACTTCCATAGTCTCGCTCGCTGCACCCCGGCTAAGAGCGCGCGACGAATAATCGGATCTGATCTGACTACGCTCGTTGCTCGGCAGATTCGCAGGCGTCCCACTGTTGAAGACAAGCCGTCGCCCGACACGCCTGTTAGGGTGTTTCACGATATCAAATTTCGTACCCACGGCTGTGTTATTAGAAAGATAGTAGTCTAAAACAAAGCTGTGCCGATTTTAAGCGAAATTGGATGACGTTCAGTCGAGGCAAAACGCGGAAGCAGATTTCAACGCTTGGCGGGTGGCCTACTTCTGCCTCGTCTGCAGACGCGCCCCCGCGAGGACAGTGCACGGCGACTGGCGCTCGACCGTGCCAATCCCTTCGGGTGGGTCCAACCTAGCGCCTGAAAGGCCCGGAGGGCCGATCGCTTCACGAATCACTGTTCCGCCACTCCATGCCTGGTGCGCGCCTACCTTGGCCTGCCGACGGCTGTCACCTGACAGGACCCTGCGGGCGTCACTCCCTTCACACGCACCACGCTTATGTTATAGCTTCCGAACGCATCTTACATCATCCTTCCGTTATCAATGCCGCTTAACCAGTCCTAACCTACCCTTATCTTCCTGATCCTAACCTACCCAGGCGTCCACTAACCTAGCCGAGCGTAACCCACTCGAGTCACTGATCCGCTGCTCCACGACAGGCGCATGGCGCATACTGAACTCACCTAGCCGGCAGATATTAAATTTTAGAGAGAGAGAGAGCCCCTGGTCTCAAAGCCGGTGGCTGTATTCGTTCACAGCCCCCCTATACCTTCTGCAGAGCTGCAAAGCGGACACGAGTAAGTGACTTGGTTCTCGAGTCACTGTAGTTTTTCCATGTCGCGCTCGGTGACGGGGTCCTGTGTCTCGAGACTGGTTTTCTTCTACAGATAGAAAGCGGCTCTTGAGGACGAGGTGCAAGGTCTCCAGAGCAATTGCCGTGGTGTGATGCCCTTGTTTCCCTATCCCGCTTCCCGAAAAGGCCAAAGATAGTTGGTTCTCGAGCACGGGGTGCGTGGTCTGGACGGAGGTGGTCCTGCCCTTGTTTTCAATTGCCGCGGCCCGCAAAAGCGAATGTCGAAAACCGAAGGTCCCTGGCCCTTACCGTTTTGAAGATGGAAAGTGGCTCTCGAGGTGCGTGGTCTCGAGACGCATGGCCAGTACTGCAAACCGCAACTTTTTAAGTGGCTCGGTTCTCCAGATATTTCCAAAAGTTTGCTTTCGATGTCAAATGTCCGCCATCCTGGATCTCGCCCCCCCCCCCCCCCTATCACTGTTGACTTCAGAGCTCGACTCATGCTGCTCATTCCCTTCAGCATTAACAGTACACGCGTGAAAAGATAAGCACAAAATTATTCATATACAGTATGTTTTCTGAATCACGGATAAAGCTAATCCAAACACCCAATAGCAATATATTTCATTTTTTATTACATTGCAAAGAGTGAATAAGCCAACAAATATGATAAAATTACCTCGAGCTCAAAGTCTGATGACAGGGAGAGGTCGCTCAGATCTCCAATATCAGAATCGTTTGCCTGTACTGTCAATACATCACCAGGGGAAGGATTTTGGTTCAACACACCTTCATTAAGAATGTCCACAATTACAAATTAGCACGGAGAAAAATCGGTAGTAGATCCAACCGATGATTCGTTGGAGCAACCGGAAATTAGTTACATCAACTAAAGCTTCAGTAGGCTTTCAGACAAGCAAAATATTTAGTTAATACAACGAAATTTAGTATATAGGAACGTAAATATTCGTTTGGTAGAACTTGAGTTCCTCAGTTACAACTAACATGTCATGCCGCCTCGCGAAGTTCTGGAGCGTCACGGGGAGTTCCAAGTTGTGGCCGTTCCGTCCGCCCTAAGGGCCAGCGGAGCCGCCCTGCTGGGGGCTCTCGAACCAAGTCAGGGGATTTCCATGCACACCTTGAGGTCGACCGGAGAAGGACGCGCCGTGCGCCCTCTGGGGTCCACGGGGCTCAGGTCGTTGCTCGGAAGGGTTAAGTGCCGACCGTACGCTCGCTCTCAGGGAGCCGACAGGGCTGCTGGCACTTGCCCTTACGCGAGGCCATTGACTGTTCAGTGCAGGCCGTGCAGTACGATCTTGCGAGGTCCTACTGGCCCGCTGGACTGGAGTAGCTATCGCAAAAAGGGTTACGCACTGGCCGTACCGTCCGCTCCCAGGAAGCCGACAGGGCCGCTAGCGCTTGCCTTAACACGATCCAGCGTAGGCCGAACCGTACGTCCGTCAAAGGACCTACTGGGCCGCTGAAGCAGAGAGTAAGCGAAACACACCCCAGAAAGAAAACTGTCAGCATTCAGCCAGATACACCCCAGGGAACCGCTGCTCGCCAAGCCGGCGGTTTCAAACAGTTGAAAAGGTACAACATTTAGCTGTGATGAAGACTAAGTGTAAATAGTCGAAAATACTACACCTGGAGCTGCAATGAGCATTGCAGTTGGACCTTCATCACAGCTAAACGTATTGAATTCATCACAGTAAACTGTGATTAGTGAAAAATATTACACCTGCCTGACCTAGGGTTTTATCACAACTGAAGTGTGATGTACATCACAGTTGGAATTGCGGTGGAGTCTTTCATCCAGAGAAACGATTTCTTGTTTCAATCCTAGGGTTGCACTAGTCTAGCGATAAGCTACTTTTGAGAATGCTCTCTCTTCAGAATCCCTCAGATGACGCACCAAGCACATTTTAGTCGAGTCTAGACTAAATTCTGGTCTCATCGCCGGTCCCAGGTTAAAGATAAATTTGCAGAAAAGAAATTCCGCCGGGCGGGGATTTCAACCCACCGCGCATCGGGTGAATTCAGTGGCGTAGGAAGGGGGGGGGGGGGTTTGGGGGGTTAACCCCCCCCCCCCCCCCGTCAGATCCGGCGGGCTGAGAAAAAATGTAAAGGGAAGAGAGGGGAAAGAAGAGAAAGGAAAGAAAGGAAGGAGGGGGAAAGGAGAGAGAGAGAGGAAGGGAAGAGAGAGAGAGAGAAAGGAAGAGGAAGAGAAGGGAAGCAAGAAGAAGGGGTGGGGCGGGAGAGGGAGAGGCTGAAGCGTCCTCCGTCCTCCTTCAGCTGCAGCGCGTCACGCTCCACGTCGGTCGCGGCGAGAGTTGTCATTGTTGGCGTCGCATCGCATTGCTTGTCTGTGCCTGCCTGAGGCGGCGGCGGCAGGGATCGGTCGGTGCCGCGCCGTGTTGTGACTGTGTCCGCTGGCTCGCTGCGTCTCCGACCGTTTCGACACGCACACGCTACGCCCGCAGCCTGTCCCTTCCCTTCCCTTCGCTCGCTGCTTGGCTTACGAGTTCGAGAACGGCGTGTGCCTGTGCCGTGTGCTGCCACTTCTGAATTATCCTTCTCTTCTTCGGCTTGTGAGTACAGTGATTTCTTTTACTGAAACGTGGCGTTAAGACGGGACGACGACGACGGTCACTTTCGTTTTGTGTTTTTGTATGTGTATCGGCAATCATTTCATCGACTTCGGTTTGGGATTTGGGAGTTTGGTTTGTTACCGTCGTATTCATATATCCAAAGGCGGTCGCTGTGATGCGCGGCGCGCGGTGCTCTTCTCTTAGCATGTCACTTTATTTTTCGGGTTGATGGAATACTAGGCATTTCCAGTTGGCTTTCAGACGGGAGCCGGGGAAATTAAAACTTTTCCAGACGTGCACTGTTGCCGCTCTGAAACAGCCATTAGGCATTTCCAGCGAGGCTCAAAATGGAAGTTGAAGGACAAGAATACTCGAGGGCGGAAGAGGATATCAATGACAAATGGCACGGCGACGGCACGGCGTATCGATACCATTTCCGCTCCGAAAGTATTTGTTTTTCAAATTCCGATCTGAATCTTCTTTTCGAAAATGCCTTTTACTTTTTCTTCTTCGCTGTCTTTGTCTTGGATTCTCACTGGGTGCCGGCTGTACTCCCGTGTTAAGGGGAAATCTAATCTGGTATATGGCTTTTTTCTGTGGGGCCGTGCGCATGGTTTCTCAGTTTCATTTTGTGTGTGTGTGTGTTGTGTGTTTGGTGCAGGTTGGTTGTGGTATTGCATTGGCATTGGTGATTGGAGTTTGTGTTGTGAGAATGCCACCACCCAAGAGAAAAGCATCAACAATTGACAACTTTTTCAACAAAGCTCCGAAAGCTGCGGCTTCGGAGATACGAGAAATCAGCGATGATGATCCAGATGATCCGGGCGAGGTGACTGTTGTCCCTGCGTCCCGTTCTGACGTTCCGGAACCTACTGGCTCAGAACCATCAGTGTCAGTTTGCCCCAACCCCACGCATTCTCCAAAAGACATAAGCCTTCTTCTAGCTAGTGCTAAAGGTAGGAATAATAGAAACACTATTTTTGCAAAACAGTTATTTATTCGTTTTCGTAAACGGGTGCATAATAAGACACACTCAAATTCTACATCAATTTGCTTTGCAGGCTCAAAATTGGCAGCAGAAGATAAAAAGCACATTTTAGAAAATGTTTGGAAACCCTCCATCGCGTTTAAATTTCCTCCAAGTGGCACTAGAAACCTGAAATTTCAGTTAAAGTGGCTTGGCGAATTTGACTGGTTGGTGTACAGCGCTGTCGAAGACGGTGCCTTTTGCCTCTGGTGTTCAATCTTCGCCCAGTCTGCATGTGGCTGCGGCAGGCACCAAACTGCAGGAAAACTTGTCACTGTAAAGTTTAACCACTGGAAAGATGCAAAGGAAGTGTTTAAAGCGCATCAGGACACTACTTACCATAAAGACGCGAAGATTTCAGCTGCTGAATTTTTAAAAGTCAGCACTGGATCCCAGGACTCCATTGACGTGCAGGTGGACACCGCTGCAAGACGCACGGTATGCCAAATTCTCTTGCTTAGTGTTTTAGAAGTAAGTATAGTGCCTTAAACTGACGGACTCGCTGCTATTTTTCTTCGTAGGTAATGGAAAACAGAGCAAAACTTGCACCCATCATCGAAACAATCTTATTCTGTGGGCGTCAGGGTATTGCTCTCAAAGGACACCGTGACTCGGGACCTGTAGATCCATCTGGCGCCGAACCTGCAACAAATGAAGGAAATTTCAGAGCCCTGGTCAGATATAAAATAAGAAGTGGCGATCAAAAACTTGCTGAGCACCTTGAAACTTGTGGAAGGAACACCTACATGAGCCCGACAGTTCAAAATAGCATTATTGTAGCATGTAAGAATGTAATCTTAAGGGATCTAGTTAACAAAATTAATGCATCTAAGGAATTTTCCGTCTTAGCCGACGAAACCACTGACAAAGCAAAGATTGAGCAGCTTACCTTGTGTATTCGATTCTTCGACGGAGACCATCTTCGGGAGGAATTCCTGCTGTTTATACCTGTAACAGATCTCAGTGGAGTGGGTCTGGTTACTGTGATCGTCCAGGCTTTACAGGATGTTGGCATTGATCTTGCTTACATGTTTGGGCAAGGCTACGATGGGGCTTCTGCTATGCAGTCCCGGTTTCAGGGAGTGCAGTCGTATGTCCGAGGCTTCAATCATCTGGCCATCAGCACCCATTGTAGCGCTCACTCCTTGAATCTTGTAATCACTCATGCTTGCGCTATTCCTGCGATCACTCACTGCATGGCTATTATGGAGTCTGCGTATGATTTTTTCAGACATGCTAAGAGAAACAATGTTCTTCAAAAGGCCATCGAAACTCTCAATCTTGACACATTGGTTACTCGGCTGAAGCGCCTGATTGCCACTCGGTGGATCCAGCGACACGAGTGTGCTTTCACACTGCTAGATCTCATCCTCCCCGTCTCCAAAGCACTGGAGGACGTAATATCTTCATGGAGTGATCGAGATGCAGTGAGATCGGCCGTTGCATTGCAAAATGCACTACACGATTGTGGTTTCTTGGTGTCACTGAAGGTTGCCGCCGCTGTGTTTGCAGTTAGTCTTCCACTTAGTCGTCAGCTGAAAACAAAAGAGTTAGACATTGCTGCTGCACTTCACCTCGCTGATGCAGCTAAAGGCGCACTTCAAGATATGCGTGACAATGCAGCCACACATTTCGCTGAAATTTTTTCAGAAACAGAAAAGTTGTGCAGAAGCCTGGATGTTCAGATAGAAATCCCTCGGAGATGTGCCCGCCAGCTCTACCGTGTGAACGTTGAGGCGGCATCTCCAGAAGAATTCTACCGAAGGGCGATCTTCATACCTTTCTTGGACTCATTCCTTTCTCAAATGGAAGAGCGCTTCCTTGCTCACGAAAATTTATTGTCCTGCTTCAAAATCCTCCTGCCTTCGAGAGCTGCCTGTGAAGCCGGGTTTGGTCCTGAAGACATTGCTCAGGCTCAAATTCTGTATGCCACGTACCAAAGAGTTCTTGACTGCTGTGAGCTTGAAGTTCTTGGAGAATTTAAATTATATTTTCGCCACCTCAGCTTGCAGCCACAAAATGTTGAAATTCCTGGATCAGCTCTTGATGCTCTGAAGTTGTGCCCAAGGCAGGTGTTTCCTTCAGTGAACTATCTTCTTAGAATTTTAGCATTATTACCTGTTACAACATCAGCAGAGAGATCATTTAGTACGCTGAAAAATCTTAAAACTTACCTGCGCAGCACTACCGGCGAGGAGCGACTGAACGGACTCGCGCACCTCTTCATCCACCGTGACATTTCATGCTCTCCAGATCAGGTTTTACAGTACACGTCCGAGAACCGAGTCCTGAAGGCTGTAAACTTTTCACTGTAAATGTTAAAACATCACCAACAATTGAAAAAATGTTAAATACTGTATTATAATAATTACTGGATGTATTATTGATATATTTATATTTGTAAAGTAAATACTGTACATGCACAGTTACAGTTTAATTGCATATTTATACTTACCAAGTTGCTGAATAAAAAAACACAACCCCAAAAACGAACAAAGTTTACCCCCCCCCCCCCCTCCCGCCGCCTGGCCTGACCCCCCCCCCCCCCCCCCCCCCCGGGAGGACCGGCTCGGCAGTCGCCGGAGCGGGCGGGCCGGACCAGCGCTCCTATTAGTTTTTACCTTTTAAGCGGTTTAATTTGAGCAGAAACGGAAAATATCCCGGGGACTTGTTCGGGACCACATCGGCCGCACGGGCCATTGGTCGCAAGTCAATTTTCGCGGCCGTTCTTGTGATATCAGTGATTTTGTGTTCCGCCAGGGCCCGGCCACGCCGGGTCGCCATGGCGCGAAAGCCAGCGAGGCCCTTGGGGCCGTGCTTGCGGTCCTACAGGGCGTGTGTTGTGTGCAGTGCTGTGTGCCAGTGATAAGTGACCCACACCGAACCATCTAGTGAAGTTACATAGTGCCAGTGTCTAGTGTTTGTGTGACGACTCCCCACGCGGGAACCCCCTCCGGGTGACCCTAGGCTGTCTCGCATCGCCCCTCCCCCCCCCCCCCCCCCCCTCATACACTTGTGTGCCCTGGGCTGCTCGGCCCGGGGCGGGTCTCGAAACGGGTACCCGGCTAGAGTCTAGATAGCGGCAAGAGAGCCCTCGGCAGGCCGGCAAAATAGAGGTTAGGTGCCCCATCCCCGGCATTGTGCGGCTAAACGTGCGTGCCCCCCTCCCTTCCCCTGCCCTGCCTCGGCGACGCTGGTGCAGCACTGCGAGGCTGCGCGTGTGCAAACAATACCCCCCCCCTCCTTCCCCTCCCCTCTCGCCCTGCCCCCGCAACGGCTCGGCCGCCGGAAAATCCCGAGGACCGTGGACAACAGCTGGACAGGCTGCGTCGGAAATCAAGGAAGCAAGACATACGAAGACAGACCCGTAGGACCGCGGGAGACATGACTGCGGACGCGGCCCCCGCCGGCCCACGCGGCCCCGCCGCTACACCCGCTCCACAGCAAGCTCTACCTGCTCTACCCAACCCTGAAGCATCCACAGGCGCTGCCGCAGAACTTCAGATAAGTGTATCCTCGGGGTCTGGCGATGGCCGTGTATTACAGGGAGAAGGACGGGCGACGACGCCTGGCAGCAACGCCGACGGCGCGGAGTGCGGACAGCTTGCGCCCCAGGTGTCAGTGAAGTACCTTCGGAGGCCCCAAGACCCCCCGCTCGAGGAAACAGCGCGACTCATGAGAAGCCCAAATGGCAGCGGCGTCGACCAAGCAAAGAAAAGACGCAAAGAACCGCGCGAAGCCATGGAATACGCAGGGCAAAAAGAAGCGGGTGCCAGCGAAGACCATTGCGCCCCCCGCCAGGACGGCGGGTGAGCCAGAAACCAAAACCAGAACCACCACTAATCCCTTCTCTTGCAGCGGCCTTCGACTCCACGTAGCGCTATCAGCCGGCGGTTGCCCTTCATGCGAAGCAGGCGTAGCGTGAAATGGACGAGGTCCCACCCCGGCGGAACTCACTTCTCCGTCGGGTGTATCTAGTCGCGAACGCTAAGGCGTACGCCCTAGTCCGGTTGAGACGGAAAGCGTCCCTAATACCGAAACCACCCAACCAACCCCCCCCCCCCCCGTCATTTCCGATTTACTACGCCACTGGGTCAATTGGAGAGAGTGCGCCGCTAACCACTCGGCCACTATGCCGCTTGGGCGGTGCCCGGTCCACACGCCTCTCTGGTTCGCTACATTCGGTTGTCGGGTTCGGCTCGCACTGTAAATCCTGGAGCGATGTTGGTTCCTTAAAATGGGCGATGCAGTTTTACCAACGCTCAATTAGGGTGACAACTGATTTTGTCGCCCAAACAAGGCAACATCATTGGTAGATCGCCAACTTAGAGCGATGTACTTGAAGAATCGCTCTATTGCAGCAACATAACATAGCACCTCTCTAATTGAGCGACACTACTTAAAACTACTGTTTGAAAACACAGACACAACAGCACCTAATTTTAGAAGCTCATTTTGAAAAAGATTTTTTCTAATTACCAAGAGAAAGACAGTCCAGATAACTGGTTGCAAGTAACCCGTAAGATACCATATACCACTCAAGCGCTTACTTGCTACACAAACTGCTACACATGTGTAGTCATTTTCTTTCGGCTCAGATTTTAAATTCAGAAAGACTCTTTAAAATGCACTTCCATACTGAATGCTGTCAGCAGCCTCTACTAAAGAGAAAAAAAATCATGGAAGAACATGGGTTGTGCTAATTAATGCTTATGTTAAAAAGACAGCCACTGAATGTTCCCTGATAAGAGCTAACCTCTGTTCGTCATGCAGGTAAAAGACACATCTAGGCACGAATCTTGTACAATTTGGATCCGCAGTCAACTGTCACTGTTGAGTCTACGTTTATAGACTCGTTTCATGAAGACGTTGCTCGGACACAATAGCAAATAGTAAAATTCCACTAAAAACTTATACAAAACACCATACTTGGAATTCAAAATAATTGGAACTGCCGTCTGCGAATGTACGCGACGTTCTTTTGTTGCCGTAGCATGTTTAAAACTTCAAGCAGAGATCCTACATAGTTGATTTGTGCCAAATTCAAGTGCAAATGTCGCGTAAACGGTGTGTAAGGATGTTGCACGAGTATTTTTGCGTCAAAAGTTAATTTAAGTATCACTGCAAGTGAGATGAAGCGAAAATCCGTTTTTCGTGTTGGTTCACTTAGACAGCAAACAATCTCTGCCTGACGGTATGAAAAAGAAAACAAACGGTCATAACAACGAAATCGCATGTGGGAAGTTGTTTAATTGTTTTCTGTGCCATGATATGGATACATTTCTGAACCACAGTCTGTGTGTTTACCGCAATGTACCGTCCGATTGTGAAATGTTGAAGTCTGGGAATAATATATGCAGCAACGGATTCCAGTGATGTATTGTTTTGTTCCGTCGTCATGTTGTATGATACCGCTTTACCAATCGTCCCCTCTCTTCGATTTGGTGTATTATCATTTCGTACATCGAACTCGGTAAGTCGCGTTATAAAATTCACTCGTTTTTCAGTTCTTAGTGCTTTGTCAACTGATCTGTTGGTGCAAACTGTTGTGAAGGGAGTATAACCTAAGTTTTTCTTTCCAGATTTCTACTGTTGCTACCGTTGTTGGTATATTAGAAAACAAAGGATCGAATGAGCAATTGTTACTGAACAACAGTTTCCTCGCTGATGCTGACGTAGTTATTCATAGACAGGGCTTCTACCTTGGTATGTTTTGCAAGTAAAATCACATACTGTGTGATGTGTTGAGTTTGCAGTGCTTTCAGGTGTTTCATGTTTATTTTCCTCAGGTATTGTCTACTGAACGCACCAACTCATAAACGGAAAGTGGATGTAATATTTAACTTGTACACAATCATTATGACAGATTGACAATCTCTGGCATAAGCCAAAGTGTAGAAGGTATTGTCTGGTGACTATCTAAAAGCTACTTGTGGAGTAGCATGAGTCTAGAATCACTGTACTTGTTTTGTAATCTGACCCATCACCAGCTTGTGACACAAAGTCCGAGTAGCAATTACACAAGGTGCAAAACAGGAAAGTAGTGTTGTTGTGAAGATGTGATAGATTGTCACTTGTCAACCGTGAAGAAAACGTGTTACGCTTCCTTACTTGGAATATTTTTCCAAATTCTCATGGAATGTCCACAGTCACTGTCTTTGCACATAATTGATATTCTCATTAATTTTGCGATCTTTTGAAAGCAAACCCCTTTTTTGCCAACACATTTTTGCACTCATCTGGTGGTCATTGCCAGGCACTTTATGCATTGTGGGTGACTTCTGTGTCATTTTTCTAAAGCAAGTATTTGAGTACTTTGTATAGCAGTAGTAGTTTTTGTTGCAGTTTTCACTATTGCGTAAGTTAGGTGGAGGCACAGGCACATGACTCCATACATCACATTCTTTATGTTTCGGTGTATGATGTTGCAGGTGCGCCCCTCCGCTGCTAAGGGCAGTGCACGGGGGCGGTAGGCAGGAAGGCGAGCAGGCTGTGCACCTAGGGCCCCGGGCCGCCGAGCCGGGGTCGCGGGAACGGGGCCGTCTGTGCTACCAGTATGGCGACGACGTCCCTCGGACGCTTTTTGTTGCTGCGTCGAGAGCTGCTCCGGGGTGCACTCCAACAAGACCATCACAGTGGACCAGCAGCGTGTCTTAGACGGCCGCTAGCATGCGCCAGGGCAGAGGGCCGAACGCGGCTCTGACGGGGACCTCAGAGAGTCATGTCGGAGGGAATTCCAGTTGTGGCCGCTTCGAGCAGCCGTTGTTCAGCGGAGGCGGTGCTACGCGCAGATCCATGTGGTGGGCGCCATCCACCAGGTGCCTGCACCGAGTCCATGCACCTCGTCGTCGTCGACCTCCACGCCTCGGACGGCTCCCTGGTGCCCGTCAACCTGTCCGCGGTCCTCATCGTAGCTGGCCTTCGTCCAGGTACGGACAGTTCAACCTGTGTTCTCGCCTCCTCCATCATGGCCCTGCAAACGGCCTGATCCTTAACCAAAATCGTTTGCCCACAGCCGTCGGCCAGGCCCCCGAGCCCACTACTGAGACCGTTGATCTGCCCCGGCACCCTGCCGTTGTTCCGGGCTGAATAGGCGACAGTGACGTCGTCGACGTCCTTGTCCTCGGCTGGGTCTTCGTCGACGGCAGCGTCCCTATTGACGTCGAACGAGGACCTGGCCAGATGACCAGTGCGGACTCCAAGGACAGCACACTCGCGATGGCTGACTAGGGGTCCCCGGCGTACGAGTTATGGCTGGCCTCTCTACCTGGAGTCCTCTCCTGTCCCCCCTTTCCCTTCTCTCCACTACCTCCCCCTCCCATTCTCTCTCCCTCTCTCCTCCACTGTAGAGATAAGAATTCAACATTAGGAGTGCTGATTTACTAGCCATTTAAACTTTTAAATTAATTTTCAACGTGTCTTAAGTGCTTGCTTTTAACTGCCCCTTATTTTCAGACCCTAACTCTTGCATCAGAAGGCTGTAGAAGCAGAAGCCAAGGTGGACAAGAATGGAGATCTCCAGCCCGATGATTTTTATTGAATTGTACGCAAGAATCAAAAAATCTTTTGAGATTTGCTGTGGATTTTGCAGCACTTAACAAATCAACTTTTATCACTTGTCAGGTGAGTTCTTCTGAATGATAGCTACCTTTATTTAAAGTGATCAACATTAACTAATGACATGTCATATTACAGCAGCCACTAAGACGTGGATTGGAGTCTTATCTTATATATGGAAGCTTTGTCACACCCTTGCGCAAGCTTGCCTAGACTGATGTTATGTCCTGGATATCACATTCTCTTATATTATTTTGCCCAGGATCATCAGCATCATTCATTTTAAGCAGGTAAAGTATTCTGATAGTACTGGTATTACAGACCGTTAAGATTGGCTCTGTCAAGGCGTGGCTAAAATTCCTCTGACACTTTCTCCTCTTTTTTTTACCTTTAGTTGGGACCAAATGCCATAGTAAGTTTGAATAAGTGAAAGACGATTCTCGCCATTTTGCACAGCCATGCCTGATGAAGGCAACAGGAGCAGGACCCGCTTACTTGTGGTAACTGTGGCCATTAAAAAATTACAACATGAACGCCAAGATAAGTATATATTTTGTGTTTCCCATTTTGTAACAAAAGCTGGGTCTGAGTGCCATAGAGGTTCGAACATCATTGTGATGTGACTGGCACTTCAGCCAATGTCTGCTTACGGACTGTGATTGGCGTCTGCCTCCTGGTACGCTTAATGTGTGGTTAAAACTCAGAAAATAACTGGATTTGGACAATATTTCATTAAGTTAGTATCTAGGCTTTCTTGGTATTTGCATCAGCTTTGATAGTTCAAGTTAGCTCTTTATTTAATAGAGCGACACTGTAGGCATTTTCAATGGCATTGTAAAGTACGGACAAGATTAACAGTAATACAGATACATTCATTGTTAAGAACTTACGATTGTGAGAGCATCAGCACAGAATATACAAAACATATCTTCATTTTCTCAGCCTATATTTTCGTAACTTCTATATATAAATTATTTTACTTATCATGAATTTATTCTAGCTAAAGACCAAAGATGGAAATGAAATGCTTGGTACACCAAGAACTTTCTTTAACTTATCAGCAAATACATATACTAATTTTACTGCATTACCCATGTTTCATAAATTTATATTAGTGCTTTCTATGTACATACTGTACTTACATTTGAAGCAAATGATTTATTTGTCCAATTAAAAAATATTCATAATTTATCAAAAGCCTTTGTAAATTTCTTGTACTCTTCTCTACCGTTTTCCTTAGCAGTACTTGGACACAGGCAGCCATGCAGTTGCTTCTCAAGGAACCGGAGTATGCTCTCATATGCTAGAGGATAGTCTAAATTAAATATGAAATATGGTGCCAGCAACTGTAAAATTATCAGACTGCAAGTTGGTCGATTGAAGAGTGATATCCTAAAGTTTAAGCAAAATGTCAATGTTGTCCTTAATAATTTCATCTCTAAAATAAGTTTGAAGCATTTTGAGGAGCTCCTCAGCTTTGTCCCTTATTTCTGACAGTTCTGTTTTTCTCACCAATGAGAATTCGTAGAGAAGCTGAAATGGTTAAGACACGTTTCTCACCCTTCCACTAAAATTTCAAAATAAAATTTTAAAACTCTGGTCATGCACGTCATTTACCATCCTGGAGTCAGAGTAATGGGGGTACTTAGACAAGTACAATCCCAATTGTATAATGTCAATACCAGATAGTCTGTTATCCAGTGTGGTCTTAACAAGCCACCTCTTCCTATTGTCCGTCACATTATTTCCTGCCAGTTCCTCCTCGTATTTTGACAAGGTGTCCTCTGCTGTTGATGCACTGCTGTTGACAAATTGCAGATAAACATACTACATTGCTGAATTCAATCGAAACTATTTTGCATACTTTTTACAAATGAAACTTACAACTGAATTTCCTCTGAAGGATTTCCATTTTGTCTCTCTTCTGCATCCAGCACTCGCAGCCTCATTGATGTTATTGACTTTTGTATGCTTGCCTTAATCTCAGACTAAAAGAGAAAAAAATTGTAGTAGTGCTTTATTTTGGTTTAGGGTGTAATTGTGGATTAGTTGTATCTGCCATTACATGTTTTGTTGGATCATCAACATTGGCAAGCACAGGATATTTCGCCACGAGTGCTCAACACAGCTCTGTTCATTCAGACCGTGATAAGTAGAGACCACCTGTGATGGATTGGATGTGCTCTCGAATTTCCATAAGTAATACTGGCTTTTGATAGTTGTTTTTTCTTTCAATCCTTTCTTGAGCGTTTTGCTGAACTTTGGCAGAGCATTTGCGGCTTTGATCGTCTGCCCAAACAATCTTATTGTCTGTAAATGAAAAATACATTGCACAAAAAGTATCTGAAACTAATAGGAATTAATTATTTGAACAAGTCACACCTTTTGGGGCTTGCGTCGATGTAATTTTGCAGGTTTCTTGGGTCTTACGGGCTTACTTTTCTTGTAAGCCAAAGGAAGGTTAAAAGGAGCCAACATATTACTGTCAATTTGTAATTTAACTAGTGTATAATATTAAAAAATTCCAGCGCCTAAACCGCTGAGTGGTCCTCGGGGGCCAGGATTTCCAATGTTAAAAGTATGTTAACGATTTTATGAACGTAAAAATAAGAAAGTATTCGGTTCGAACCGTTCGGTTCGTCTATCTGTCCGGCGATTCGCTTAACACAGCGCGGCTACACCGACATTGCACGAAAAGGCCGTCCGTATGACTGTCACAAGCTGCGGCGCGAGCCTGCGGGCCACGGGACGCCGAACTGGGAAGCCGAGGCAACAATAACAGAATATTAAAATTTATTGAAACGATATTTAAACGCGATACAACTAACCTTGGTAATGCATTGAGGCAAATCAAAAATTTGCAATGTTTTGGGAGTCATGAACCTTCTGTTATTTTAACCGACGACACCACATTTGGTTTTCACAAGACAATGACGGCCGCATGGCCGCGGCTAGCCGCGGCGCGCGGGGCCCGCGGGGCCTGCTAACTTGCCAACAATGATTTCAGAAGGGAACGCAGAGAGGAGACACTGATGTTTTTTTATTATGATTTGAATACTTGTACCTGATGTAATTAAAAGGTGGCATATGATATAAATATATTTTTGATAGTTTTTGGTTCATACAGATACAGTGATGGTAATGTGGATACGGAGAAGTAAAAATGTGCAGAGGGGAGGGACGTAGAAGCTAGAGAGGCTTGAGAGTGGGAACCCCTTTTAATGTAAAGTTTGAATTTTTGGATCTGAGCTAATAGGATTTTTTAAATGAGTTTGTAATTTATTTGATGAAAATATATTATTTGAAAACTGATGCAATAGTTATTAACGGTGAATGAAAAAAAAATTGAAACCTAGGGATAGTTAGAATGGGAAGCGAACTCATAGGCTATGAGCGGCAAAAATGATTGGGAGGAGGAGAGAAGAAGTCTGAAAGTCGCTGCAAAGGGCTCCTCGCTCCGCTCGACCCAAAAACTAAAGAATTGAGAAAAAAACACTTCCTATGAAATTGGCTGAGAATATTTTGCTTACTTTCTCGGTCGTTTGCTCTTCATGTTGAATCTGCGGAGGATCAGGTGTGAGAGGCTCTTGCATGTCTCTAAAGAGTTTGTGGTGCCGGGGTTCGGATGGGTTGAAAGGACCGACAGTGGTGTTGGAGTCACAGTTTATTCGGAGTAGGTTCACAGGCTGGCTCCCTGAACTGGACTGCCGTCCCTCTCTTAGGCCCCCTAGGCCGGGCCCGTGACCTGGGCAGTGTTGCCACCCCACATATGGCTTACAGGAGTGCCAACTGGCATAACACTTCTTCCCCCCCCATAAAAGGTTATCTATAAAATTTTTAAAACATTAAAAATTATAGAAATTTAAATTATGGACATTTAACAAAGCTAAGTGATTTTGAACATCTAAAAACAATTAGCCATAGCAGACTTATAAAACAAGAAGCGTTTGCACTCCCATATACTAATTAACCATAACTAACGACAACACTGCCACACTGCGTACAAATACCTGTCATACACTTAACATTTACAATAGTAAGCCCTACACTGCAAAAATGTAATAGGATAGAAGCCCTATCAAGACTATTCAAACAAGGTACATTTACAGCAAGGACGTTTGAAGTACACGAGCATAGCTGACTTAAATATTTAGACTGCATCCTCGTAAAATTACAATTTGGCATTGAAGGCTTAAAAATCTAGAAAGAAGAATAGTACTTAAACCATTTACAATCATTTTACAACATATAACCCATATTTCTATCACAGAACTAGCATCACACCTCTATCATAATGACTACTAACTTAAGCATTAAAAATGGAATCTACCAGAACGATTTAGATTTAACATTACTAATTAAGGAGAAAAAAAACATAAGTACATGACTACCATGCTGCGACATACAAATCAGTTGGTTTCCTTTGTCGTTTCCCTGGAACCACGAAGTCTTCCACACCCCCAGACTTCCTCGTGCCTCTTCCTCTAGACGACTTCCTTTCACTGTCGGTCTCCGTCTGACTTGGTCTTGATCCTGAAGTCTTCGTATTGTCCTCAGAGGACCCTTTGCTTGGGTTCTCTGCGTCCCTCTCGAAAGTCTCAGCACCTGGTAACATTGCATTCGAGATGTCAACCTTGGGGCACAATATCACAGGACGCACCACCTGGTCCTGGCTGCGCTGGTCTCCGTCTCCTTGCTGCATGCCCTCAGGCTTGTCTCCTCCCTCCTGACTCCGGCAAGCCGGCCCCCTGACACGGTCAATGAGCTGGTTCACATGCCGCTTGTGGATGACGCCGTCGGCCACATCCCGAACTTGGAAAAGCCTGTCCCCCAGCTGCGACTCAATCACACCTGGAACAAATTTTTTCTTTTTACCCTTTGGGTACAGGCGGTAGTGAACCAAATCTCCTGGCAAGAACCGTGGTTGGGGCCCGTTTTCCTTTTGCAGCTGGAGCTTCTCCGACGGCGACATGCAGTCCAGCGGGCTCCTCATTTTCCGGCCGAACAAAAGCTCCGCCGGGGACACCCCCGTCGTCGCATGCACTCTGGTGCGCATGGAAAACAGCGCCCTAGCCGTTCGTGCATGCTCATCGCCTTCTTGGTGCTTCCGCAGCTGCTCCTTGAACGTCTGCACCTCCCTCTCCGCTTGGCCGTTCGACTGCGGGTGAAACGGTGCTGACGTCAGATGCTTCACTCCGTTCCGCCTGAGAAACTCTGCAAATGCAAATGACGTGAATGATGTCCCGTTGTCCGTTACAATCAACTTCGGAACCCCATACGTTGCGAAAGCCTCTCGCAGGCAACGAATCAGGACATGCGTCGTCTGTGACGTCACCGGCCAAATAACGGGCCACTTAGAATACGCATCCACCAGGATAAGGTATACTTGTCCGTCTACAGGTCCTGCATAATCTAGATGAATCCTTTCCCATGGCTCGGCAGGGGCCGGCCACGACGTGAAGGACTTGGGCGGGTCATGCCGCACCGCGATGCACCTGCTGCAGGACGCCGTCCAGTCGATGATGTCCTTGTTCATGCCCGGCCACCACGCGTACGACCGCGCCACCGCGAGGGTCGTCTTGGTGCCGTGGTGCGACGCGTGCATCGCCTCCAGGACACGCCGCCGAAGCGAGGCCGGAATGACGACACGGTCGCCCCGAAGCAGACACGCGCCTTGAACAGAGAGCTCCTTGTGAGAATTGAAATACGGCATAAGCCGGTGCTCCGTCACCTTGTCCGGCCAGCCGCTCCGGACGTAGCCCAGGACCTCGGTGAGGAGCGTGTCCTTGGCCGTCTCCTTAGCGATGTCTGCTGCAGACACGGGGCTCTGCTCGCCCAGGTCCAGGAGATGTATGCCGACCACTTCCACCTCGGTTTCAAACCGCGGATCCTCCGGCAGGGGCAATCTGGACAACATGTCCGCATTCCCATTCTTATCTCCTGGCCTGTAACACAATGTGTAATCGTAAGCTTTCATAAACAAGGACCACCGTGTCATTCTTGGACTTAAGTGCTCCGGGGTCGGCTGACCCGACTGAAAAATCCCCAGTAACGGTCTGTGGTCGGTGTAGATCTTCATCTTCTCCCTTCCGTACACGTACAGGTGAAATTTCTTGAGCCCAAAAATGATTGCGCACGCTTCCAAATCTAGCTGCGAATAATTTCGCTCAGCCTTGGACAGCGTTCTCGATGCGTACGCCACGGGACGCTCAATGCCCCGTTCGTCCACTATCGCAAGCACGGCCGCGACGCCCCACGGTGACGCGTCGCACGCAAGAACAAGGGGGCGCGTACCATCGTAGTGCGCGAGGGTGTCCGAACTCGTCAGGACGGCGCGGACCTTGTCCACCGCGGCCTGGTGCTCCGGTCCCCAGGACCACTCCGCGCCCTTCTCGAGCAGCCTGTACAGGGGCTCGAAGTACGCGGCCTTCTTGTCTATGAAATGGTCATAAAAATTTACCAACCCCAAAAACGCTTGCAACTGCTTCACGTTTTGTGGCATAGGCGCCTCCATGATCGCCTGGATCTTGTCGGACATGGGGTGGATCCCCTCGGCATCGATCTTGTGCCCCAAAAACTCAACAGACGGCACTCGGAATGCGCATTTCCGCACATTGAGTCGGAGCCCCATTTCCTCAACGATGTCGAGTACTTGCATGAGCCGCTGGTCGTGCTCCTGCACCGTGCTCCCAGACACGACGAAGTCGTCCAGCAAGTTGGCCAAACCCGGCACTCCGCTGAAGCACATGTCCATGGCGCGTTGGAAACGGCTGGGTCCGTCCGTAAGCCCGAACTGCAAGGTATGAACTGTGAATAACCCTTTTAAGGTGTTGATGGTTAACATATCCGCGGTTTTATCATCCACCGGCATCTGCGTGTACGCGTCCTTGAAATCAAGTTTGCTAAAAACTCGGCCTCCCGCCAGTTTCGCAAAAGCCTCCCTCCAAGTGGGCAACTTGTACTTGTCCGGGCGCGACACTAAATTCACAGTACAGCTGTAGTCAGCACAAAGCCGAATCGAACCATCCTTGCGTTTAACTGGGACAACTGGAGTCCCATGCTTAGAAAATCTGGTGGGTCGAATCACCCCCAGCCTCTGCAAACGGTCCAACTCCGCCAAATACCCAGGTTCTAACGCATAAGGTACGTTTCTGGCTTTAAAAAAACCGGGGAAGCGTCCGAATCGATGTCCAGAGAAATAGGCGGTCCCGTGAACCTACCCTGCTCATCTTCCCTGTGTGACAAAGCGGGGTGCGTACGGAAATCCACCGGTACTGCCGGCGCCGCGTCCACAGCGTACACGCCTGCCCCTTCGACCGAGAGACCCAGAAAGGGAAACCATTGCCTTCCAAGCAGGTTCACGTCGCGGCTCTTGTCCACGACGTACACGGGAAGGTTCGGAAGTACCTTACTACCCGCACGGACCGTGACCCACTTCACGCCAAGAACATCTACGTCACCGTGCAACGCGTAGGAGTTCAGCATGAGTTCCGGCGCCAGGAGCTGCGCGCCCGGCCAGAGCCTCTGGAAGGTGTTCCACGTGACCGTGGTGACTCCCGAGCCGTTGTCGATCATCAGCGACACCCGCTTGCCGTCCAGCGTCAGGTCCATCTTGTCCGGCGGCGGGATCGGCGGGCCCCGCCCCGCCACCGCGCCGCTCAGTTGGCTCTCGTTTACTGCAAAAATGTCAAAGTAAGCACACGGGCCGGTACTTGAACCTGGACGAACCGCGCGGGGTATCGACGCCTCACGCTCCGGGTGCCGCTGGGGCTGCTTGGCGTGCAAGGCATACGAGCCGGTCCGCTGCTGCTGCGGCTGGCCGCCCTGCTTGGCGCCGCCGTCAGCCTGCCCTCCGGTGCTCGACCCGCCTTGGCCCTGCTGCTGGTTCTTCTTCTGTCCTCTTCTGTTGTTCCGACTTGTCAACCCACACGCCGGTTTCAAATGGCCATCGCGCTTGCAGCCTGTACAAAAAAGGTCAACTGGATTTAGGCAGCACTGATTTGCGAGGTGCGGCCCGGCACAGCGAAAACACATCAACGGCTTCGACTCTTGTTGTTGTTGTTGTTGTTGTTGACGCTGCGTTTGCTGCTGCGGCCCATGCCGGGATCCGCCGCCACCGCCGCCGCCACGGCCCTTGTGGCCGTGCTGCACAGCGAACATGTCCACCGACCCGCCTCCGTCGTCTGCTTGCCCGTCCAACATGAACGCCCCGGCCCGGCCGGCGCCGTTCCCGTTCCGGACAAACGCGATGTCTGAGCACGCGGCCTCCGCCGCCGCGGCCGCCTCGAGCGCCGCCGACAGCGTCAGCTTCTGCTTCTCTAACAACCGCTGCTGCAAATGACAATCTCGCAGGCCACAGATCATCTGGTACAGCACCATCGTGTCCACGATCTGTGCGACCGCGATGCTCTCGAATTTGCACTCTTTCGCCTGCTGGCGAAGCTCGGCCACATACTCGGCAACCTTCTGCCCAGACTTTTGGTGCAGATGGTAAAACTTGACATACGCCGTGACCGGGTTAACCGTCGGTGCAAAATGGGCATCCAATTTTGACCAAATCGAATCCTCCGTCCCGTCCAAGGGCACCTCATGCAACTCTTTTGGCATACATAACCTAGCTGCGATGTCAACAGTAGGCATGCCCGCGTGCATCATAAAATACGCGCGTTGCATCTCTGGGTCCTCAACGTTAAGAAATTTAAAGGCAAACAAATACATCTGCTTGTACCTTTTCCACTTGGACGGTTCCGATGTGTCGAACGGGCCGATGGACGATGCTGCCGCAGCCCCGTCGCCGCTCGTCCCCGAGCCGCCGGCTCCGCCGCCGTCGCCACCGCCGCCGGGCATGATACTGGCGCTGGTGCTGTCTTCGCCGTCTTCTGACGCAGCCTAGCTGCCGGCCGCCGCTCGCTGTCTTCGAACGCAGCCCCGCTGCCAGCTGCTGAGCACTGCCAAGACGCACACACACGCGCTGCCCGGTCGACACACCACTGCCGGCCCACCGGAGTTCTTCTCGTCGCCAATGTGGTGCCGGGGTTCGGATGGGTTGAAAGGACCGACAGTGGTGTTGGAGTCACAGTTTATTCGGAGTAGGTTCACAGGCTGGCTCCCTGAACTGGACTGCCGTCCCTCTCTTAGGCCCCCTAGGCCGGGCCCGTGACCTGGGCAGTGTTGCCACCCTACATATGGCTTACAGGAGTGCCAACTGGCATAACAGAGTTCTTCATACCTTGCCCTGTCTTCATCATAATCAAATTGACTATTGACTAATCACTATTTGCACCTGTTTCATTTACCTGCATATAAATTTTTCATTTTTAGATTTGCTAAGTTCTGACTATTTGATAAGGCTTTTTACTGATATTTTGTTCTGTTTTCTGTTTAGCAGATTTTTACTTACTTCATGGTCTTGATTATCTTCTTGTTCCACACTCTGGGTGTCTCTATGTGATGACTCTTTTACCTGTAAGTACAAAATCATTTTCTGAACCATTTACCAGCATCTTTATTTTACAAAATCAAGTTTGTAAAACCACGACTCCTGAATAAATATTTGCTTTTTACCCCTTTTCAGTGCTTTTCTGGTCACCAAAGGCAATCCTGTCCTCATCTTCACCAAAAGCGCTAACTTGCTGGCGTAATCATGATGAACGTCTGCACTGTCCTTTTGCTGACCTGCAGGTAGTAAGCTATGTTTAGTGTCTGTATTGACCACTTTATACGGCAATAACGTAGCTGTTGCATTTAGTCCTCACCAAGTTCACCCTTTTGATTGGTGGCTCATTTACCTGTTTTAAGTGTAAAAAACAAGAGGATCAACATGCATATGATATTACTTTTGACATTAGTTATTTTTTAAGTACTTGTACCAATACCTTATTGTTAAATGATACAGCCCTCTTTGATTTCTTTGTGGAACCCCTTAATTTACTTCTCAATTGTTTGTATACAGGTACATAAGGAGCATTCTTCTTTATTCCTGTGAGTTTAAAACATTCAAATAATTGGATTTTGCGCACAATAGTATATGCTTCAACTTAACACCTATTGACCTTATCATACCCATACTAATCATCAAGTTGTGTTTTTCATGAGTTTGCAGTTCTGCATTCTTTTTATATCTTGCCATTTCTGCCCATTCTTTTGCATCAAAGTAATTTTTTATTTCGTTAAACTCACTCCCCTCTGAGCTGCTTTGTCGTCTGAAATATGTGTATAAACGTCATGGACATCAGTGTGCATGAAAAGATATAATCCCTAGTGTGTGACCCCACTTACGACGTATCCACATTTTCTTCTATAGGCTTTAGAGGGCTGGTTTTCGACTCAGATTGCTTCATTGACTTTGACTTGTGCTGGCAACGGCAGGCAGTATCTTATTTGCAGGCTGTGATTGGTTGCTCTGTGACACTTCATTTTCCTGAGAGGTGGGGGGTCATGCAAAATATTAGATGCTAAAGAACTTCAAAACAATGTGGCTACTATTGTTCCCTCTAGAGACTTGACTTCTTGTACACCGCTTGTTAGTTTAAGGAATTTGCAAAGGCAGCTCTAAACTGAATTATTTCCCAAGTTAATCTTATGCATGTGTGGCACCTAAACCAAGCGAAAAAAAAAGTGCCGTAAGCCCTTTGCTTACTCTCACTTACCTGGACTTCCAGGATTGTCCATTTAACATAAATGTCCTCAAGGTTTTTTACGGGCTTATTTTTTTGCATCTCAACCCTTCTATTGAAAGCTTCATTACGTGTCTTGAAGACCGGCATGAACAGCTCCAGCCGTTTTTTGAGGCACTCGTCACTCCGACATAAATCCTCAAATGCCCTCACCAGCGTGAAAAAGTTATCATCCTCGAGGTCGAGGATAATGTCACGTTCCCCGACATGGATCAGAACAGAAATTTCCTCCATTTTCTTTTATCACGAACTTAAAATAACAGTGATTCCGAATTCGTTAAGCTTGTCAGTGTAACGGCCCTCCTTACTGTAGCCGCGGTTTTGTTTGAATATGGGTATCACACATTGCCAACTGTTAACAACAAGTTGGTCCAACTGGTACCAACAAGCTGGTGTATTTCTTCGTGATGTATTAATGCCTGCAGTTAGTGCCCACGTTCAAATCATCTGTGATGGTTGAAAATTCTAACGCATCTAACCCCTTGTGCCCTTTTTTAAAAAATAAAAAAGAATTCGCGAAATCCAATTCAAATTAATTCTTCAGTTTGCGCAATGTTGGGAGGGCACGGTTTCGCGGTTTTGGTCAGGAACATGAACTCACCCAACTCACCAACCGGAGGAAGTGTATATTCGCAGGTATACCTGCCGTGCAGGTATACCTGCGGATAGCTGAAGTCCTACAGAAAATGTTGTTCGCAGAAAAACCTGCGCGCAGGAAATACCTGCGGGTGGCGTTTAGACGAGCTAAAATGTTATCCGCAGGAAAACAATAAAGGATCCTCCCCCCGTTAGGTTAGTTCAGTTTGCCCCCGCGAAGTTTTACCTGCGAATAACATCGTCCCCAACCTAACACGTCTGTCACGTTAGCGGTGTGTGTCTCCATACAAAGGCTAGTTCTTAGTAACACTTCTGCGGGATGTATTTTCGTGACTTTCGTGTGCATGTTGTGTCTTACTTCTGGAACAGTTGGATTTAGTTTGTGTTGGCGGCGGCTATGGCAGTGACACGGCCGCGACCGGCTGGCTTAATCGAAAGTTTGATTGCAATTGCTCAATAGAAAATTTTCTTCTGTGCTCAGTCATATGGTCTCGAACGCGGTATTTGTTACGATTGTAAGTGATTTTCGAAAACTAGGTTTGTGAAGCAGTACTATTTGTTAGGGATGCACATCGAATAAAAAATATCGATATCATCGATATCGATAATATTAAATGCCTTGCGATAAAATATCGATAATATCGGAAAAATATATCGATATTTGCGGTATATCGATATTTTCGGACATTACCGAGAAACTGTTACAGAAAGTGGACAAAAGAACGTATTGTTCAAAATAAATACTGGTATTTGACGCAATGCACAAAATCTAAAAATGGCGCCAGGTATAGGTGAAATTGCGATAAAAAGAAGCCATTCGGAAACCAAGGTACGACCTGACCAAAAGCAATTGCAGAGGATGTACAATGTAGTTTGGCGGTACAAAAGTTACTGTTTTCGAGGCCATTTTTATATGGACAGTGGAAGCGCGGCCGATATCTACAAATATCTTAAATATTCTCTAAAAATATTCTACATATTCTCTTTAAATATCGCTCGATATATCGATTAAAAATATCGATATATCGGCATATCGGCTTGCAAACCATATCGATATACCGATATCAAAATATCGGGAGAAAATATCGATATTTCGATAATATCGATACGTACCGTGCATCCCCACTATTTGTGACCTCATCCTTCTCTCTGTGTTTCAGGAGTGCTGCACGTTGTGCTCAGCATGACTTGGCAGTCACCTGCACACCTGCTTCCGTCATTACTTGGCTCGCTTTCATTTTACTCAATTCAGACAAGATTATAAACTGTACAGAACTGTGAACCTTTTGCTTCTGTCGAACAGAAAAGTGGTCTAGATTTACTTAAATCAACTTTTAATTTCAGCGCCATGTTCAACCAAACGTGTCCGCTTTGCCCTGATGCGGGTATGGTGCCAGAAGCTTGTACGCCATATATCCATTCGACACAAAGATCAAGAAGGAAACGTGTGCTTTTGTTGTTCTATTTGCAAGACAACATTTAAAAACTATGTCAGCTTTAAAAAACATGGTCAACGAAATCATGGATCGATAGCCGAGGGGCATGCAAACAATCAGTATACTGGTGAGTGAACTTCTCATCGCGCCGTTTATTGGCTGAGCGACAGCGAAGCCCTGGACCGACTGGGTCAAAAATGTTTTGTCTGTCTGTTTGTGTGTCTGTTTGTCCGCGCGATTTCTCGAGAACGGTTAGTCGTAGAAGGCTGAAACTTGGACCACATCTTCCTACTAGCATACCGGGGTCAACCTCACATTTGGATTACCGTAGCTCTAGTAGTAAGTGAGAAGATGGAAGCGGATCATTGACCCAGATGAAACGTATTTTGCACCTGCAGAGATGGAAAAGAAAAACTTTTCGAAATACAACAGCAGCAGGTAAATGGATTTTCTCCCTTTATAGCACAAGGTAGGCGTACGACAGACCGCGTCGTGGCGTAACAGGCTTCGCTTAGCGCGAATCACTATTCCGCCACTCCACGCCTGGCGCACGCCTACCTTGGCCTGCCGGCGGCTGTCTTCTGACGAATAAGACCCTGCGAAGCCAATGACTCAGTAGGACGCCCTGCCTGCGTCGCTGTTTCCGACCAGTCGCAGCTACGCTCATGTTGTGGCAGCCGGGCGAATCTTACATTGCCTTTTTGTCATCGGCGCCCGTTAACATTTCCTAAACTACCCTTACTTAACTGAGCCTAACCTACCCAGGTCCCCACTAACCTAACCTAACCGAGCGTAACCGTCTCGAGTCACTGATCCGCTACTCGACGACTCAAGGACGGGGTCCCCCGTATCGAGACCGGAGGCTGTATTCGTTAACAGCCCCCCTCCCCCCTTCCCATACCCTTGGCAATGACGCAAAACTCATCTCTCTAAAACGCGTGGCTCACTTGGTACTCGAGAAACAATGCTTTTTAAATGTTGCTCTCGAGGACGGGGTGCAAGGTGTCGAGAGCGGGAGGCCTGGTTGGGTGCCCTTGTTTCCAATTGCCGCGTCCCGCAAAGTCCAACGTCGAAAACCGCAAGTCAGTACCTCCTACCGTTCGAAAGATAGAAGTTGGCTTTCGAGCACGGGGTGCGTGGTCTGGAGAGCGGTTGTCCTGGTGTGGCGCCCATGTTCCCCTTGGCCGCGGCCCTCAAAGGGCAATGTCGAAAACCGCAGGTCGCTGGGCCGTACAGTTTAAGAGATGGAAAGTGGCTCTCGAGGACGGTGTCATTGCCAAAAGATCGCAATGATGGCCGAACCGCTACGATGGCCAGCGCTGCAAACCGCACCTGTCTAGGTGGCGCGGTTCTCCCGATATTCCTAAATGTTTACTTCAAATGACCATCTTGGATCTCGAGCATGGTGGAGCGCGGAGGGGCTTACTATGCACAAGCCTGTGTTCCTTGTCCCATCTTACAAAGGGTCGGTTCTATACCAATTTGGATAGGGGCCTCCGTTTGGCCGTGAGAGGGGATAGTAGAGGGCCGCGCCCCCGCAGTACATGTTCCCGAAAATATATTTCCCTGGGCGATAGCAAAGCCCTGGACCGACTGGCTCAAAAATGTTTTGTCTGTCTGTCTGTCTGTCGGTGTCTCTGTCTGTCTATGTCTGTCCGCGCGATTTCTCGAGAACGGTTAGTCGTAGAAGGCTGAAACTTGGAACATATCATCCCACTAGCATACCGGAGTCAACCTCATATTTGGGTAATCGTAGCTCTAGTAGTTTCTTAGAAAAGGTAGGCGTACGCCAGACCGCGTCGTGGCGTAACAGGCTTCGCTCACCGCGATTCACTGTTCCGCCACTCCGCGCCTGGCGCACGCCTACCTTGACCTGCCGGCGGCTGTCTTCTGCCAAGAAAGACCCTGCGGGGCCAAACAGTCAGTAGGACGCCCTACGGGCGTCGCTGTTCCCGGCCGGTCATGTGGCAGCCGGACGTATATTACATTGCCTTTTTGTCTTCAACGCCCGTTAACCTTTCCTAAACTACCCTTACTAAACTGTACTAAATGCAAAGTGTATTATGTTCCGCAAAGGTTTTCTGATTACTAGATGCTGCAACTCACGAGTAGAAGCACTAGTAGGATGGAAGTCTGAAAAGCGATACTCCGGCTCAGGGGAGGGACATTCAATACTATCGGGGACCGCTGTGCATTCTACTATAGCTGATGAAGAGGATGGAGTAGATAAAGGGAGCTTGAGTTTCTCGAGCACAGCTCTCACACTGGAGGGAAGGGTCAACAATTAAAGATGGAATATCACTGCAGAACTTGTAAACGGGGAATTAAAATTTCAAATTTCTATACACTCTCCCTTTCATGAGTAAAATGTATCCTTGACGGAGGGTACAAAAGCTTAATTCATTCATTATTAGAGGTGCACCCACACGCGTTATTTATGAAACGTCACTCATTCGTTTCTAATGCTGCATTTTTAATCAGTATGTCATCAATAAAACACGAAGAGCTAGCACACAAACCGACCTGCACACGGCTTCTTTAAGTTGCCTGTTCTCATTCCTCAATTCAAACAATTCCTTCTCCAATGATGCCATTTTTCTAGGACAGGCGTGGCATCTGCCCACATCACCGGAAAGGAACAATGGAAAGGCAAACGGGGGTCTGTGGTTATTGGAAAACATTATGCAATACACTAGTGGTTTTCCATTATGGAGAGGTCACAGCATTACCAAGAACACTGTGGATTAAGGAAGCCATTGTGAGTAAACAACAGGAGTCTGTTTGGCATTACTGGATGCCTAACCAAATCTGTGGGAATGTTTGCACCTTCTGATGCTGAGGGATGACTTTTCCTTATGACAGCCAACGGTGATGCAATTAAAAGACAGCTTCTCAGTACACTCCTACTTCATTTCACTGGATTGTAATAAAATTCCAATCCAGGTTTGGCAGTAATCTGGTGGTGTCAATGTCTCCATGACACACACTGAGCATCTGATTTGGGCTTCATTTAAGTTCATCTCGTTATGCCAGGTTCAAGTTTTGGACATTCGTCACTCTGTCATAGTGTCTTTGGACGTTCGCCATTCTGTCATGTTGATTTTGGACGTTCGCCACTCTGTCAGAATACTACTTGGACATTCGTCGTTCTGTCAACGGATGGTGGGACGTTCGCTAGTATGTCATGGTATCAATGGACATACGTCCCTTTGTCAAGTTGCAAGAGGACATTCGTCATATTTCACCATACCTATATCTCAAAAAGTATCATAGATATTAACATGCGGTTTGTTTTGTGTTTTCTGTGTATGGAATGGAACTAATACTCGTAACTATCCCATTTTGACCAAAATGTGGACATTCGTCACTTTGTCAAATTATAGCTGATTTGGCCTATGTACAGTTTTATCTTAGACTAATGTGTGTGGTCTTTCGTGCGGTCGAAGCGCCTGCAGGGTAGGCAGCCAAGCCAATACTGAGCCGACCACGCAAACTCTCATACTAAACTAGCCGCACCACCGGTTAACACCCTCAACAGAAGCTCAGGGGGCGCTGTCCCGCTGCACCCCCACCCATTCCTTGGTCACGAAACCGAGAGCCACCAGGAAAGCGCGAGGCATGAAAAGCAGAGAAGAGGATGGGAGGGAATGACTAACACCTTTCAAAGTCATTCTACACCATGCGTAGTCGATGTTTTATCGATTGTCATCAATTTTCTTACGTATTACTAACAGAACAGTTATTACGCCAATTATGGGCTACTACATATACCATTACGCGTATTACATACGATTACTGGTATTACTAACTATTGCGTCTATTACACCAATTACGATCATTACGGGGTATTACATACTCTATTACGCCTATTACGGACTTTTACAAGTTATTACTGGTATTACGAATTATTACGGCTATTACGGGGCCATTACAAGCAAGTGTCCCGACTACTATCTCAGTGAATACCCCTTCTTTTGAACTTCGGCGCCATGTTGAATGACCACACCATACTCCCCCTGTATAGGTGTTACCAAATGGACACCGAAAATTAAGATGACTGGCTGAGATGAACATTTTGCCCTGGTCTTGTGGCAAACAATGTGATAAAAGGGGTTGGTTGGTGTTCGAGAGATAGTGGGAGACAATTAATTTGCAATTCTTCAATATAATATTTTGATAAATAACTGCTAACTGATAATAATTGATAAATAACTAATAGTATTTTATGTACAGGGTAGCATATTCCCGTTTCACCCCATACGAAGAAGTTCCTTCAGGCAGTTATGACTTTAAAAAAAAAAAAAAAAAAAATACAACCAATAATGGCTAATGGCACCAGTTAACATGCATCTTTGCTTAAGGATGAATCCGGCACATAAGACAAGGGAGGAGGCGAGACTGCTTTCACAGTCTTCTTCTTCCTCCCCTCTGAACCTCCTCCTCCGGGTCGATTTTCTTTCTTCTGGTTGCACTGTTTGCTTTGGAACAAATTTGCTAATTTCCCCGTGTTCCTCTCTCGATCATAGATCCATGTCTAGAAGATTGAGAGTAATTTTTAACTATGCCGAAAGGAAGGTCAGGTTATTGCTATAAAAATCTTTGTCAGCAATTTGAAAAAAAGAAAAAAAAGAAAAGTTGAAATGGAATTTTTTACCCATGGTTTGTCAATTTTCCGCATCGCATTCAAGGCTAGTTTGGGATATGTGGCTACGACGCATACGCCATAGCCTCTCTCATGTCTGGAGTAATAGTTAAGATTGCTGAAAGAAAGCAAACGAGAGTTCATTTAGTCATTAAAGATAAGATGTAACAACCAGATAATTTTTAAAAATTAACAAAGACTTACTGACTAAGGGTTTGCAAATGATCAATCAGGGCATTCAGTCAGATGCTTATCTGAGCTAGAAGAGCATACTCACCGGTCAGGTCCTCTCTATCTTCCAAAACCTCATTAACTGAATACTGTGGATGAACAAATGTATTAGTGACAACTCGCTTTCGCCAACGCTGCGCTCAAGGTCCCCTCACGCTACGTGGGCCTTTCGGGCCCACCATTTTCTTGGCGCCCTGCGGGCGCTCCATTTTCAATGCCAAAAACTGCATGTCGCTAGGCCACTCCGTTCATTAGATGAAAGTTGGCTTTCGTTCGCAAAATGGAAGTTGGCGCTCGAGGACGGGATGCGTGGTCTCGAGACCGGTAGGCGTCGTGATCATGAATTACATTGCCGGCCTCCGCAAAGGGCAATGCCGAAAACCGCATGGCGCTACCCAGACTAAAATTACCACGGAGATAACCATAGCCATGGCCACGCATGGTCAACATAGTCACTGACTATGGATGGGTTATGGCTAAGGCGGCCATGGTAAAATACACATGGTAATCCTTGGCGATGGGCGGTGCTGTCATGGGCGCTACGGCCATGGCAAAAGAGGACCATGGTAAATTTCGGCCATGGCCATTTTTCGCCCAAGTCTGGGAGAGTTGATCTCTTCTACTTACCATGGCCACTGCCCATGGCCATCTAATGACCATGGCCACTGCCCATGGCCATCTAATGGTGGGTACCCATGGCCAATGGACGGCCATGGGAAATATTGACCATGGCCATCGGCTGACTATGGCAAGCAGCCTCTTGGACATGGCCAGCGGGATGACCATGATAACTGACCCAATGGTCATGGTAAGCGTGCTCGTGGCCATGGTAAAAGGACCTGCTTGGTCATAGCCACCATGGTAATTTTAGTCTCGCAGTAAGAAGGAATCCGAAATAATTTAACTTTTATATTCGGTGTTGACTTCTCGGCTCTCAGTGTTTCCCTCAGTTCGTCTCCGTCGGACCGGTCGTGCAGCAGGCTCAGCTCAAAATCCATGAGTCATGATGGAAGTGACGTTGGTTCTTCTGAGCCAGACGGTGTAGAGTTGCGCGGTCCGCGTACTGTGAACCCGAACCCTCTCGAGCTCTCCCACGGTCCAGTCCTGCACGTGGTCAGCGCGCTGCCTGCGCTGCCGTCAATCTAACCTTCCTAGGCTGTTCCGCGGTCAGCGTTCTGTGAACCCTCTCGAGCTCTCCCACGTTGCAGTCCTACACGTGGCCAGCGCTGCCTGCGCTGCCGCCAACCTAACCTCCCTAGGCTGCAGTGCTACCACCTTATCCAGTGCAATCCTTACTCACCCTCTCTTTCTTTTTTTTGACAAAATTTTAGATTTCTGGTAGGATGACTTGCTAGCGCTACAGGTTGAACAAGGTACTCACGGCTTACGGCTCACACGTCGGGTAATCCAATTATCCAACACGTGTTGGCCATGCGGTCGACGCCACGCTGCAGTTTTTTTTTTCACTTTTTCACTTTTCTTTTTCACTTTTTTTTCACTTTTGTACTTTTTTTTTAAAAAAATTCTGAATGTTGATCTCACACATAGAAAATCCTACACCCTAACCTCACACGCACACTTACGCACACGTGTCGAGCACAAGAAAAAAATATAACACCCGCGACACGCACACTTTAACGGGTAGGACGACTGCGCGCTTACTCGAGCAGCGCACGCGGCACGCATACTATTTGGTTTGGCCCTCTTTTTGAACTGATAGAAAAAAAAAAGTTACAGAAATAGTGTGAACTGAAAAGGCAATCCAACACCTTACCAATTATGTTGCTCCTAGAAAACGACTAATTGGGAGACGAATTCAACTGCTAGTACTTCAAAAGATCGAAAAAATAAATCCAAAACAAAAATACACTCGGTGCTTACCCCGCACCTCCACCAAGTCGGGCTTTACTGGCTAAGTACCCGGTGTCGGTGTACCTGTGCGCAGAAACCCGGTTGGGTGTAGCTCAGTCGTCGTACGGGCGTAAAGCACAGGGTGCAGTACTGGAATTAATAACTTCCGAGGTAAACTTTAAGAAAGAAAGCTACTTAAAAACGAAAGCCACCAACCACTTACAGAGGCTGGTCTATGCCAGTCGAGGGCCGGAATGCGTCTGCCGGACCCGGCGCGCTCTCGGGCCTTCCTGCCGAGTCGGCCCGAGCGTCGCGCAGAGAGAGAGGCGATCGGATGTCATCGCGCCTTCCTCTCCAGGGCGCACGGGATTCAAACCTACGCGGCGCCCTGACAAGGACTTCGGAGGGACTTCAAACTTCATGTAATTCCTTTTTTGTCCTTATTTCAAAAAGGAACTTCGGAGGTACTATTCAGGAACCAAATGGGAACTTCATTTTTCATTGGAGAACGTTCGACTATAGAACATTTTGTCTCAGGATCAAAAGTGTAAAAATACTTTATGTCCTGATCTTTCAGATACTTTTGGAGCACTTTGTTCCTGTACTCTTTGCCGTTGTCAGAGAAAAGACGTGTGGGACGACGTTTTGTGTCCTTAAATATTTTTTCAAAGCCACCGACAATCGACTTCGCTGACTTGTCCTTGATAGGCACGCCCCAAGCAAATTTAGAGAAGACATCGATTACACATAAGGCGTAGTTGTGATTATCTTCTCTTCAAGACTGTAAGTCTGTCAGATCAGTCTGCCAACAGTCATCTATATTATCAGCATACGTGACATTACGAGGAAAATGACGCCTTGCGGGTTTGTGCAAGGTATAAGCATCTTCCCCTTGCAGAAAGGTGCCTATTTTTTCCTTCGTTTCTCCTGTAGCTCCCCAAAGCTTCCATGGTGTACTGTAGGACGCAGGATGGCCAGGTGTGTGGAACACTTTACCAATATTTCCATCCTTCTGGTTGGGTTTTGACACCTTTGACAGTTTTTTGTCCGACTTTTCGACTAGTTCGCTTGAGCGCTGTGACTGTCGTGTCGACACCACCTGACTGTTTAGCCTGATGAATGGCGTGTCTCCTTTTTTCGTTGCCTATTAATTCCAGGGGAATGTTCATGTGGGCCAGAGCCCGTATAATTTTTCCACGCCTATAGGTTCTATATTTTTTCGAAATCGTGTGAGATCACTGATCAGATGGATGATATTAGAGTGAGTTTGCACCTATAGTGACAACTCCTGTTGTGTCCCATGTGATCAGTGAACCGGTCTGAGATAAATAATCATAAATCCTCAGTGCTCGCTATTTATATCTCTTTGGCACCGCAGAACCGAGCTGCTCTCGCATATGTGAGACAGTCTTCATCCTTTCTGTCCACAGACTCGAGCTGAATCAAAATCGGTTTCCGAGACTCATTAGAAAAGTGAAGATACCTCGGAAGTGCTTCATTGTACCTTTTATCATTTTTCTGAGTCGTCTGCATATTGTTTGTTTAGGATATGGCTCATTTCCGAGTCTAGGGCACTCATCTGAATTTGAGGACTGTCTGTAGGCGCATCATGCATGCGTGCCACACTGTCGTGCGGCACGAGAATCATTTTCTTCACATGATTCATGATAAGAGTGCAAGCAGCACAGAGCTTACTATCGACAGGAGTGGGAGAAATGCCCCTCCTCTCCGAAGAACGACCCCCTTTTTAGACTTATAGCCAACGCCCCCACCTCTCTGAGCTATTGCCCGCAACTGATTACGATGGTTGCGAAGTTTATCTTTCTGTTCTTCTGTAATTTGTATATTTCCTATGAGGAGATTCTCGTACATTTCACAAATGGCAAAAGTAAGAGCTTTGTCAGTTTTCTATAAAATCGCTTTGCGAAGAGCTGGTTTGGCTGTTCGCAGGGCTTGCAGCAGGGCCTTGTGTGTCTTCACACTCTGAGACATCGTTCACGAATGGCTAGTGAACGCCTTCCAGCCTCCTTTATTCATTTTGTACTGACTCAAGAAACACATGGAGAGATTCCGATGGTGTGAACATTCCACAAAGAATTTTAAAAATTATTTTTGTTCTTTTTCGATTTTGTGCACGAAATCATCGATAATAATCAGTTTCCGACCAAGTCCTTGGGGATGATCATCCAGAGAGGGCATTTCTTGCCTAAAATTCACTTGATGATCAGAAGAAAGATCATCATAGAGTGACTGCCATTCTGTATAATAAAACACGATCTCGTCAAATGCAGTGTTAAATAACACATGTCTGTTTTCTAACAACTTTTTCATGAAGAACGTTTTTCCCGCACCACTCCCGCCCACGATGAGGGAATTACACGGATGTTCGAACCTGAGGTCCTTCATGAATGACCTTCGTTAGAATACTGAATCTGCTCTATGAGCACTTCGCTTATATTGGGCCTGCCTGCACCTCCCTTGCGCTTCATTTTTATAGTTTTTATTTATAAAAATAATTTATCTAAGAGGAGCTCCATTGCCTCAAGTATTTCCTGGTCATTTACTGGCTCCTTATGCCATACATTATAACCATGGGGAACTGTATGTGTGAGATCTACACGTCGGCGCTTTTTGTTTACCGCTTGCCAGATTTTAGAACTGGGTCGTGTGACAACTTTCCATGAACTTAAACGTGCACTTTGATAGGGGATCGGAACCCTAAATCTGTCCTGTTCACCCAAAAGCTTTAAGATTCTCAAAAGTGACGAGATCGTCACAGGTCCTGTTAATGCTGATTCCACGAACCTTTATGCATACTTTAGGTTTAGTGGTGTCCCCACCGACGGCCACTTTGTATGCATAATTTTTAGGGCCTCCGGCAACAAATTCCGTGATAAATGAACCGGGGCTACAATCATCCTGGATTTGGTCTGTTAAATCACCAAGGCGAGTCCCCACAGGGAGATCCGCCTCGCCAGGGCGACTTAAGTATGCCACTGAATCTGTGTCATGGTATAAGGCTCGCTCTTTCACAATGTCGAGATATTTGTACAACTGCAGTCGCCCAAAGGCTGTTCTAAACGCTGCGAGAGAAAGTGAGGAAGTTGGAAGTGACTCTTCACCGACCTCTATGGGTTTCCAAGAGATTTGGAAACATTCCTCACCGAGTGGCACTAAACCATGCACACTCTTTGTAGGGTCCGTGACTACGTTCGTTAAATCTCCATAATCATAGACGAAATCTGTTTTTGAACGCAGTTTTTTCTCTAAACTTTCTCCAAAAACTGTTAGAAATTAACTTACAAGGTAGGCGTACGCCAGACCGCGTCGTAGCGTAACAGGCTTCGCTCATCGCAAATCACTGTTCCGCCACTCCACGCCTGGCGTACGCCTACCTTGGCCTGCCGGCGGCTGTCACCTGACCACTTCGAACCTGCGGGGCCAATCAGTCAGTAGGACGCCCTGCGGGCGTCACTCTCTCCGCACGGTCGCAACCACTGCCTTCCGAACGTATCGTACATCATTCTTTCGTTATTAACATCTCGGTGGATCCAGTATAAGTGGAGGGGGGAGGGGATGGGACCGCAGCAAAGAGTATCTCCGCCGCGGGCTTCGGCCACGAGCCAACTGATAAATTTGCGAGCCTTCGCTCTCGTTGATGTGTCACGAACATTTGGTAGGGTCAGCTCCGGAGCTTCTTCGCGCGGCCCGGACACACCTGTTTAAGCCGCGCGGTGGCGACTTGTACCGTACGACCCTACCAAGTGGTCGTGACACATCGTCAGCGAGAGCCAAGGCTCGCAAATTTTTAAGTCAGCTCGTGGCCGACGCCCGCGGCCGAGATACTCTTTGCTGCGGTTTCCCATATACTGGATCCACTTTGGTGATTTTTGAATTCTTCTCGACATCCGGTTTGAGTTTCAGCGTAAAACCTTAATGAATATTAAACAGAAAACTTTGTATACTGATGCTATGATAAAAAGTGACTCCGTCTTTCCTGCAGTCTTCATTCACTACAGTCCATTCCCAGCTTCGTCAAACTATGAAACAGCATTCGGTGAAGCCGTCCATAGCAAAACTGGTTGCGCCCCAGACGGTGATCGAACCCCCGACCAGACCCAACTTCCTATGCAGCCCCCAGCCTCCAGGCACGGAGCCACTGAGCCACCAAGGCATGTGCTGATGAGCGGCGCTGATCGGGCATTTGAGGCATTTCATTCGTGGCTGAGTCAGAGTGTTCGAAAATGCCAATCAGAGGGCGCGGTGAGCCAAGTCAAGGGTTTTAATTGAAGTCGCCCAGAACAATTTCTTGTTTGATGCACGGCATATCAAGAAATTTATTTTCTTACTTAAACTCTTTTCTAAAATTACTTCAAGAATCCAAAATGAAGTCAAACCTCTAACACCGAATTTTTCTCCATTCTAGTCTAGAAAAGTTTAGGACCATTCATGTCCGTTTTTTTCTTGTTTCAAGTCGATTTGGCTTGATTCAAGAACGGCGTTCTCTGGGTGTGTGGCGCACGCCTGCCGGCGGCCGTCACCTGACGAGTGGAATCCTGCGGGGCCAATGATTCCGTACGATGCCTGGCGAACTGCGCTCATTCGGAAGCAGCCCGTTTTCGGGAGGCTGAACGACGGGAGGGGGGGGGGGGGGCTCTGGATTTGCAGATCCCCGGCCCGCCACCAGCCATTTAGCTGTTCGGACGCACATATTACAACTCTAATGGAGTTTGCAATCGGAAACAAATGTCTTAGTTTTGTTATTGTTTGTTGCGGGATGATGAGGGATCAAATGATTGGTATCCGTGGATATTTTAAATGCTCTACAGCAACTTTTTATTTTAGAATGTGCTTTTCTCTGAGTCATTTCTTACATTTGTACGGTGGATTTAGAACTTCTTTGGAAACCTCAGACACCATGCAGATGATGCCCCCGAGAATTCTGAGTACAAAGGCCTAAAATAAAATTGTGTTTTAGTAAGATTTCAGATTGTATAGTATTTTGACGCTTGTTCGGACGAACAGAAGGACTACGGCAGTTCGTCGCGTCATCTTCCAAGTATCTTATCTGATACACCCTCGCACCACACTGTGATCCCTGTTGTAAGCGCTTAAATGGCGTGTTCGTTCGTTCCAACGATCAATAGCAGATTGCACGATATAAAAGAAAGCTCGGTTTAAGACCGATTAATTTCTCTCGCTATACTTGTATCAGGACGGTAATTTAAATTTGGCGTATACATTCTACATGTTGAAAGAATCAAATTTGTTCACCACAACGGCATTGCGTATTCCATAGACGTTACACTATGTATTATGTAGTTATATACCTTTCGAGCTCGGTGAAGGATAGCAGTTGTCAAATCGTGTAGTTGACGAAAGTCTATGGCCTCGACCTACACTCGCAAAGTCCTCTATTGCACCTGGCGGTGCCGCAACCGCCCCACCGGCATGCCAGAGAGCAAACAGTCACCGAGTTGTCACAGGCTAGCCCGGGGAAAAAATTGACCGCAGGATCGCATATGGTCCTTCCAGCAAAGTTGCCTGTCGGATGAAATACATTTATAATTAGAATTTCGGGAAGAGAACAGCCAAGAGAGGCATCCTGTGGACGTAGAAATGACACGCCGCGTCATGAGAGAGTATTCAAAAGAGCAAAGGTGCTACTCTATCCATTGTCTGATCTGCTTCCCTTTCTCTGCAATTCCAACTCTCAGAAGTAGGACGCCCAATTGTTTAAGTAGCGCAATTGTGGCGGTTTTAACCCTAGATAAAATACATAGTGGATGCGCTTGGGTGCACTTCGACCAAATACGATGTCGTTTGGCATACGTGTAGTTAGGACCTAAATAAACGATTTTGCCCGATAAGGCACCTTGAAATTTGTTTGGCGCCTTACGGGAGTCTAGGTAGGCAGCCCAAGGTACACCAAGCAGTTTTTCGTCCGTTATCCTTACGTTATTTTAGCAATATAGGCCCTAAATAAAAAGGGGTTTGAACTAAACTTTGCGGGGACGTTTGTTACACCTCAAAGACGCATTTAAAATGCCCCCAGAGCCTAGATTTGACCATTAAGAACTCCAAATGGGCCGCCAAAGTTGCCCCATTTAACCAAAAGTACCGCACTGTGTACAAGGCTGCTCAAAAATAAACGCACGGCTCGAAGTCAATAAAAAATGGCTGTGGTTTGTAGTTTAATGCCAGAAAACGAGGAAAACACATAGGGTAACATTTTAGGGAACAAGTGGTCGGTTTCTGACACTCATCAGTAGCGAGCGGTATGGAGTGTTCGCGGTCCTTTAGAACCGGCTTAGCATAGGTCAAAACTAGGTGCTCGGGCTCATTGGCGAGATTCATTCGTTGATGTGGTCTTACTTAAGGTTCTAGATCGAAGAGGCACTCTCCGTTCGGCAAGGGAAAAATTTAACGGCTCGTCGTATTCGTAACTCTTTTGACGCCTTACGGATGGCCCAGGTCAGGGTTGTTAAAGTTAATAGTTTTTGTTTATGGAGGTAACGTTAACCGGTTTCTTTACTCTGTTAACATTAACTCGTTAACGGTTACAGCTAGACCTAATGTTAACTAGTTATCGCTAACCAACGACTAACGAATTCGATAAGTTAATGTTTTTTTGGCCTCTTTATGCAGAGCACTGACAGTGCACTGAAATTTAAAAACTAAGCGCAATTTGTTTTTTGTTTAATTTAAGGCAGTGTGCTATCATTAATAGAAAGTGAACGAAATATGCTTACGGACTCGTTACAGCTGCACTGCCCTATTTTTTGCCTGATTATTCACTTCGTGGTCATCGCCGAAATCAACTAGAAATCGATAATGCGTTAATGACCCTGTTAACTTTAACTAGATAACGCAACTGATCCGCACTACGTTATCGAGTCAACGTTAAAAGGTCATTAATTTTAACGTTATCTGATCGCCGATAACTTCGAAATTAACTTTAACAACCCTGGTCCGGGTAGGCAACAAGCAGTACTTCACTGTGAGTGATTGTCGTATTTAAACGACTTAAACTAAATTAATCAAGAAAACTTTGTAAAATAACGATATTTTGTTACGTACGATAACCAGTCATCAGGCATGTGTGATATGCTAAATTGACTTCCTCATATTTGGGATAAAATGAAGGGAACATCGCAGCGTTATCCTCTTTAATTAAGTCTATTTGCCCTCTGTACTATGGAAGGGACCATCAAAGTCCTCGCGTTCTTCGTTAAAAACCGAAGAAAGCTTCGTTTAAAAACGAAGGTCTGAAGGTCCAAATTAATCAAACAATCTTCGTTTTTAAACGACTAAATTTTTTACCGTATAGGCTGGTCAGAGCAGCACACAGGAATCAAAATATTTTTTTTTTCGATGGAAATTAAATCTTTGATGGACTACTAGTGTTACCGAGCACCTGTTTCTCGTGTTAGAACATATTGTCCGTACAGGAGATAACTTTCGACCTGCTGTGACGTGCCCTGCTGAACTTCTAAACAGAATTTGTGAGTGAGTTGTGGAACAATGATTTGTGGCAAGCAAAGCCTCTTTCGTCACGACGCGGTCTTGCGTTCGCCTACCGTGTTCCATTCTGAAGTGATAGATATAATTTTAATTCAGTTTCATAAACCATAAACTTAGTCGGAACCGCCTATAATTTGTCCAAAGTCATGAGACTGTCGCTTAATACCCCATACCCCCATCTAAGAAGTCGTCTGAACTCACTGCAAAGCTTGGTGGGGTCCTCGCGAGATCGACAAGAGCACGCGCCACGATTGCAGTCGGCAATGCCGCATCCAACCCAATTACATGCAAATGCGCACATCGATGCGCTGACGCCTGGGAACGGACCCGAACTGCACAACGTGGTTGCTGGCAGGTTATCTGTAAGTGAAGCACAAAAGCTAGTGGTTATTTTGCTGGGAAGGGTAGGGTCTCTGTGCCATACAGGACAACAACTTTCACTGCAGCTGGAGCCGTCCAGCTGGGTCACACAGGAAGGCCATACATGACTGTTTCAATTTAAGGATAAGATACCGATATTCTACACTGCAACAAAACAGGCCTTGTGAAGCTTTCGAAAGGTTGCAAGCTACAAAATATCAGGAATTTAAAAAAAAGTGGGTGTCAAGATCCGTTGTATCAAGTTGTGCAAGTTTGCTTCGCCTTAATCGACTTACTGCATAACTTCCCGGGATCTGATAGCCCTCGTAGAGACTCCTCCACCGAGGTTCTCCCTATGATGTCCATAGCGCCGGCCGGGACCCGGAGTGTGTGGAAGATGAATGCTACCGCGAGGATGCAGCGGGTTCTTCGCAACATAGCTTTAAACAGGAACGAAATCCAGCATCACGGTGGAAACAGCTCGTCATTGACCGAAATGGTATGGTAATATAGTTTCGACGAGGTGAATTAAAAAAAACAGGCAGAAGCCTGTGCGATTTTCGAGACCTGCTGCATCAATTTGGTCTTTAATATGGGGGGATGCGAAAGATTGAAGACTGCGCCGCCGCTCCCTGGCGTTCGCACGCACCGTCGCGCAGCGCTTTGTCGGTCCGTACACAGACCGCTGCCCAGAAGCCTACTTTACACACACTAAATTCACTAAATTCTTCTGTACAATTCCGTGCACAAGTGCGTAAGAATTTATGCATACGCAGCTTACGTACTAATTCGTACCTAAATTACGTACAATTTTGAAGATTTGTTAGCAATTGCGAACAGTAATGTACTTAACAACGTACCAATTTGTACGTAAGCTGCGTATGCACAAATTCGTACGCACTTCTGCACGAAAAAGTACAGAAGCATTTAGCCTGCAGGCGCAAGAACTTCCACTCTGGCGGCCGCAATTTTCATTTCCGACCCTGAGTGTCCTGTATCAAAGTACTCCCCTACATGCCCTCTTCACGCTCCCGAAGTAGCGACGGTTCGAAATTGGCCACTCTATAGTCCGTAGACAGTCATTGCCTTTTCACCACTTACCGTCGTTTCTCTGACGTTTGGCGAGAAGTGAAGTGAAGCTCTGGGCTCACGGAGGTTATTTATATGCATCAGCCTCCGGCTTTCGGCGGGTTTTTGTACACCTGTGAGCACCGCCAGCTTACACACGTCAAATGGTCGTATACTCACGTGGCTTATATCGAAGGTTGTTAGCCGCGGATGACTTACGCAGACGTGCGCCAGACCGCACCGACGCGCAACATGCTTCGCTTCGCTGTAAATCGAAGAGAAACATTCGTTGCCTGTTGGTGACGCTAAAATGCAATGCTTCGAAAGAGCGATATTTAAAACGTCGCCTTTCCGTACGTTTTCGTAGTGTCGCTTTTTTAGAGCAATGATTTTAAGCGTCGCTTTCTGGAAATCGACGAAATTGGGGACACAATGCCGCTCTTCTAAGAGCGACAAATGTCGCTCCAGGATTTACAGTGTACTTGTGAATCTGAAACCAGTAAATACCACGTTATTTCGGACGGCAAAATTATTGCATAACAACGGCACAGATACCGGTTGCCAGAACATGAGCGTAGCTGCGACCACATATATTTGATTTCTCTCATACCAGGTACGTTTGTTGGTCTTCGTTAAAATCAGTTAAAATCACACACAGTACCATGATACCCCTGTGTCTGTCGAACCCACGGTTGTGTTATTATAAAGATAGTAGTCTAAAACAAAGCTGTGCCGATTTTGAGCGAAATAGGATGACGTTTAGTCGAGGCAAAACGCGGAAGCAGATTTCAACGCTTGGCGGGTGGCCTACTCCTGCCTCGTCTGCAGACGCGCCCCCGCGAGGACAGTGCACGGCGACTGGCGCTCGACCGTGCCAATCCCTTCGGGTGGGTCCAAACTAGCGCCTGAAAGGCCCGGAAAGCCGATCGCTTCGCGAATCACTGTTCCGCCACTCCATGCCTGGCGCGCGCCTACCTTGGCCTGCCGACGGCTGTCACCTGACAGGACCCTGCGGGCGTCACGCCCTTCACACGTACCACGCTTACGTTATAGCTTCCGAACGCATGTTACATCATCCTTTCGTTATCAATGCAGCTTCACCAGTCCTAACCTACCCTTACCTTCCTGAGCCTAACCTACCCAGGCCTCCACTAACCTAGCCGAGCGTAACCCACTCGTGTCACTGATCCGTTGCTCCACGACTCGAGAACGGAGCCCCTGGTCTCAAAGCCGGTGGCTGTATTCGTTCACAGCCTCCCCCTATACCTTCTGCAGAGCTGCAAAGCGGACACGAGTAAGTGACTAGGTTCTCGAGTCACTGTAGTTTTTCCGTGTCGCGCTCGGTGACGGTGTCTCGAGACTGGTATTCTTTCGCAGATAGAAAGTGGCTCTCGAGGACGAGGTGCAAGGTCTCCAAAGCAGTTGCCGTGGTGTGATGCCCTTGTTTCCCTTTTCCGCTTCCCGAAAAAGCCAAAGAAAGTTGGTTCTCGAGCACGGGGTGCGTGGTCTGGACGGAGGTGGTCCTGGTTAGTGCCCTTGTCTTCATTTGCCGCGGCCCGCAAAAGCGAATGTCGAAAACCGAAGGTCACTGGCCCTTACCGTTTTGAAGATGGAAAGTGGCTCTCGAGGTCTCGAGGTGCGTGGTCTCGAGACCGGTGTCATTGCCAATCGATCGTAATACCCTATCGCATGGCCAGCGCTGCAAACCGCAACTTTCTAAGTGGCTCGGTTTTCCAGATATTCACGAAAGTTTGCTTTCGATGTCAAATGTCCGCCATCCTGGATCTCGAGCCGGGGGGGGGGGGGGGGGTACCATGCACGTGTCTGTAATTATTGCCTTACTCCATAGGGGCTCAGTCCTATAGGAATATTGGAATTTTAGGGCCACTGTTCGGCCGTGAGAGGGGAAAGTAGAGGCCTGCCCCTCTCCAGCGCATCTTTTTAGCCAATTCATGAAATTTAGAATAATTGTTTAAGTTACCTTTGAAGCTACAAAAGCTACGGTACCCTAAATGTGTGGTTGATTCCGGTGTGTTGGTAGGAAGATGTGGTCCAAATTTCAGCCTCCTACGACGAATCGTTCTTGAGAAACTGCACCTACAGACAGTCAGACAGACACACATAGACAAAACATTTTTGACCCAGTCGGCCCAGGGCTTCGCTATCGCTCGGCCAACAATCCTGGACATCCTCAATACAACTTTTCTTGTGCGTGTGGCGCTGGCGTGCATGCACTTCACGATCCGAGGTCTCAGGGGCTCCCAGCAGCGAGTTCGAACCGAGCATCGTCGGAATAACAGAAAGGGATAGATTCGAGATCGTTGGATGTAGATTATTTTTCCATTCCCGCCAAAGACAGAACAGTGAGATTCTCGCCGTATGTTTCGTGCATCAACCATACGTATTTGGCTCCATGTTTGATTCAGCCATTGTTCTAAATGCGTAAGCTTGATTCAAGAAACATACGGTGGAAATCTCAAATATGCTAAATTCAAACAGATTGTTTGAGAGTATTTTGTATGGTCAAGTTTCGATCATTTGAAGTGGTTCATTTTAATCAACACACCAACATCGACATTTTACCTTAATCCCCAAATCTGAGGTCGGTATTTCAATCGATTTGACTGTGGCGATCGTTGGACGGAGAAAGTCATCGACCCGCAGAGGCCGCCCAGATCAGTGGTTCCTTTAGCGGTGGCCTTGACTCTTGAGATAAAGGCAAGAAGCGTGATAATGACTGAGTGCTAAATACGGGGGGTCCCTCACTCCAAGCAAAAGTGTACACAAGATTGTGAGAATGTGTCGATATTGTTAGGATTTGGCCGGCACGGAAATAGGCAAGGAAAGGAGCGGATCACAGGGAAGGAACCAGGCTATATTCAGGATTGATACAGGCTTAGTGGCGGTTATCAAGAACAACCAGCCCGCGGTACCAACAGAGGCCCAACGAAAGGCACCAGTTTTAGGCACTGCCAACCCTAGGGCAAAACCCCTACATTCTCCCCCCTCACGAAAGACAGGCTGGAAGTAGTGGGCGGTGAAGTGGCAGTCCAGGAACAGGAGGTGCAGCGTTGGCCGGGACGGCAGGGTGATGACAGGGAGGGCCTCGGGACAGGAGCAGATCGGGAGCCGGCACGGCGTCGAAGAGCACCGAGACTGCAGCGGGCGTCACTGGGGCGTCACGGGGGACGGGAAGACGCCACGGATGCGACGGGACAGGGAGCAGGGCGGACAGGGATGGCGCCCAGGACAGCAGTACGGGAAATCAGCGCGAAGTCATCGTCAGAGAACCTGGAAACTAATAGGAGTCTGAATCCGTTCGAACATCGTACGTGATGCGCGGTAGGGAACGCACTGACCGGGTTCTATCGGGTATCGAAATGCGTGGTTCCGTCTGCTTGGCCACGGGTACCTCATGTACGAGTGCGTTCCACAATAGGGACACTCGTGCATGGCACGGGGTTTGATTTGGGTTTAGGGTTTGGAACGACCAGTCTCAGTCACCATAGTCCAGGGCGATGTCCAGCTCGTTCACCGCCGAACAGAGCCGCAGAACAGCATCTCGCCAATACTCCCCCTCCGCGGCGACGAGGGTGACGGTGGTGAGGCGGGAAACGGGCTAGGGCCCGCAAGTCGCGGCTCTGGCCACGCACCTGGTGGGTGGTAGTATGTCTAGTACCGAGACCGTTGGGGGGGTGGCAGGAGCAGACTGCGCACCCGAGGCCGGGAGCACTACGTCGCCCGCACCAGCCGGAGGGTCCTCGTAGCGGAGGAATGCCCCATCTCCGACAGCCAGCCCGAGCCGATTCAGGGGTGCGGGAGAACCAGTGAGTTCCGACAACCCGCCCTTCCGAGACTCGGGCCCGTGAGAAACAGAAGGGTTGTGGGCGTCGAGGACGTCACGGTGCAGAACATCACACCCCTTAACGGACACTGCTATATCAACATTCTAGCCGGCCGGAACGCTCGTGATGGCCTCGACGACGACGCGCATGGTCACTGCCGCATGCTCAGCGCCGGCGGCGGCGGCGGGCTTGGTGGTCCGCGTCATCTGCAGCGACTGGTTCCGCTAAGGTCGTAGCATCCCCATATCAGTCCGGGGTCACGCCGTGCAGTTGCAGCCGTGCATCTCACGACCAGGCACGGGGCTTCGAGGCCACAGATAGCTGGGACTACTGAAAGGGACCACAGCAGGACAGGGTGGTATCTAGTTCGTCTGGGCCCACAAGTCAGCAGTCTAGTCAGAGGCGCCTCGTCGGTCACATTAGGGTTAGTCGCAGCGCGCACATCAGTACAGGTGACAGGACAATCGCAATCGCATCGCGGGGCCAAAAACATCGCTCGCTAAGCAGCGCGGCGCAGCAAGCAGGCGCGATAGGCAAGGCTAGAGCAGCGAGGCAGCGCATCAGTGCAGCAAGCGTCACAGGCGACAGGGACGGCCGTGGGGGCCTCAGAGCAGCGGGGCGGAGCGCCACGCGATCAGGCGGCCGCTGCGGCGGGTCATTGTTCGCGGGCGGGCCGCGCGCCGCCAGCGCCAGCGCAGGGGACTCGGTGTTGGCCCGGTCCGACCGGCGCGCAGGGCGCACGGCTGCAGCACGCCGCCAGCGGGGGCACCGGGGCCGCGGTGAGGGCATCGTTGCGGGGGCACGGCGGCAAGGACGCCGTCGGGGGCCGGGGGCCTCAACCAGAGACAGGGACGCGGGCAGCGCCGACCGCGTCTCATGGCGGCAGCATGACGGTGACGGACATGGACACGCACTCGCACGTCGTACGGACGACATGGGACACAAGTCCAGGACACACTGCAGGCAGGGGACAGGGGCACAGACACGGACACTTCTTACCAGGAGAGGTTGGACGTTACCGTCAACGATAAGAGTCGCAAGTCCGTGCGCAAGGGCGGGGAAGTCCAAGGAAACCGTGCCACGTCAGGGACGGGACAAGGAAGGACGGGGGTCCGTCAACAGCAAGGGAAGCATCAGGGCGTGCAGGATGTCGGGTCCGCGGTAAGGAGCCAGACGGTCACAGCGGCGGCGAACAACGAAGACACGATTTCACACTGATTCTGGACACGTGAAGCCGTTATCCCACTTCTGACACCAATGTAAGGATTTGGCCGGCAAGGAAATAGGCAGGGAAAGGAGCGGATCACAGGGAAGGAACCAGGCTATATTCAGGATTGATACAGGCTTAGTGGCGGTTATCAAGAACAACCAGCCCGCGGTACCAACAGAGGCCCAACGAAAGGCACCAGTTTTAGGCACTGCCAACCGTAGGGCAAAACCCCTACAATATTGTCGGTGAATCACTGGCAATGAATTGGTGAGGAACAATGCCCAACTAAGAGCGAGAAGAACCCCTCCCTCAAAATTTGGTGGGAATGCTGATCTTGCCCAAATTTGAGTGAGGGACCTCGCCCAATTTCGGGTGAGAGGGGCATCCTCGCCCAAATGCTGGCGAGAAAATGCCATTATCTCGCCCAAATTTGGGCGAGTAAACGGTCCTCACCTAAATTTAGGCGAGTAAACGGTCCTCACCTAAATTTAGGCGAGAAAATTTCCTCGCCATTTTTTTTGCCGTATTCCTCACCTTACCATTCTCAGTGATTTCTCAAGGATTGCGTCATCAAACTGTGCCCTATGTGCGCCGGTTTCACGGCGCTGACTTTTTATTAGAAACGTGGCCTACCGCCTAGGGGGGCGTGCTTTAGCCTGTCCCACTGTTCACTTATTTTTTAAAAGTACACGGGCCACCACGGAATCGGGTTCCATTTGTCACAAGTAATGCGGGGAAAAAGTTTAAGGAAATCGGACATCATGAAGGGGTCGCTCATCGATCTCGCAATTTTCCCGTTCCCCCCGTAGCTAGGCAAAATCAAAATTTTCAAAAAAGGTCAAAATAAAATTTCGTCTGTAAAATCGGCCAAAGGAAAACCCTATAGATCCAAAATTTCAATTTAAACGTCGTATCTTTTACGGATTTTGAGATATTGGCGAAACGGTTCGAGATATCGATGCGCGGTAAAGTTCAGCGGATAGAGCTCGCGAAGACGAATAAATTACTCACAAATAATCTAATTCGCATCAAAATTGATGGATTTGGGGGACTTTTGGGGTCTCTTTTAGGAGTCTTTGTTAAATTCCCATCCTAATTAGAACGGCGTTGCGCAACCCCTTCCGGTGGTCCAAAAAATATTAAAATGATTTTCGTTCATGGTTTTTGACGTAGAACCGGAATCCGAACGCGCCCTTTAAGATTTTAACACTTTTGGCAGACGACCCCTTCTAGCCTACCTTGTATCCTCTTCACTGGGATGTTGATTTTCCTGTGAGACGGGTGCACAGTAGGACGGACCCCTTTAAAGTGCAACTAAAATATTTTTGGTGTTTTAAGTACTGATTGGGACTCCAGAGGGACTGGTTTATCGACCTCTTACCCTCCCGCACCATCTCCCGCCCCGCGCCCCGCAGACCGACCAGCGAGATCGGAAGTGTGTATCACCTGCTGCCATGGCAACTGCTGCTGGCATTTTTTTCTATGAAGCAAGTACTCTTATGGTAAAATCGAAACGACATAAAATTTGAAAAATCTGCCTTACAAAATTGTGCGTATCATTCCCAGAAAGACGTCTGTCACATTAGAAACTGTGGTGTATGAGTAACCATGGTAACTGTTGGGCCACTAGCGCCACTGGTGGCGGTTTTGGCAACCAGCCACTGGCTGGACCGGGAGCTGCGTCTCCGGACGGGTCACTTCTGTGTACGCGCTGCCGAGGGCACAATAAACTATGAGAGCAAGATAGTGTCCCGTTTTTAACATCAACGGCCCTTCGTCCCGGGACACAACAGTGGCGACGAGATGCTACGAAGTCACCAGCCGGCATGAAGCGGACAGGGAGCGCCGCTACGGACGCAGCCGCAACGCTGCGGAGACAGCACGACTGCACACCTCGCCGGCCGGCCAGCTAGAAGCGGAGCGGCGAGCGGAGCGGCGAGCGAGGCGACGACGGCAAGAAACAGCGTCGGCGGTACGGAAGGTACTGTAATTGTGCTCCGAGTGTACCGGGTGTACTGAACGGCACCATGGCGTCCGGGTCCGGGAAATTTGAAAGTTTCGACCCACACTCAGGGCAGAAATGGACAGTGTACTATCAGCGGTTTTTATTCCACTGTAAAACGCGGAAGTACGGGACGGACGCGGAGCAAAAAGCCGAGCTGTTGTCGTGCGCCTCCGAAGAATTTTTTGAATACATCCAGGGCATTTGTCGTCGCGAGTTGCACGACGAATCGTTGACTTTTGAAAGAATCTGTACGACGCTCGAGGATCATTTAGCGCCGAAGCCAAACGAGATTGTGAGCGCTGGACAATTCCACGCACGGAACCAACAGCCGGGAGAAACCGTGGCGGAGTATCTCGGCGAGCTAAAGAAATTGGCGCGAAGAGCAAATTTCAGCAATTTTTATGACCGGGCGATGCGTGATCGTTTTGTTTTGGGCCTTGCCGACGCCGACACGCAAGCGTGGTTGTACCGTCTGGGCAACGATCTCGAGCTCGACAAGGCGGTCGAGACGGCGCTCGCAGTAGAAGCTTCCACGGGCCACGTCGCGGCGACGTCTGGGCAAGGCAACGGCGGCATCAATTTCGTCGACCGAAACAGGCGGCCGGAACAGAGCAAGGGTAGACAAAATGTGCAACCTGCTAATGTTACTCCCTGTGTCAGGTGTGGCAGCAACAACCACAAGGCACACGAGTGCCGGTTCAAGGATGCGCTGTGCTTCTATTGCGGCAACGCAGGCCATGTCGAGCGCGTGTGCGGCATCAAGAAGAAGGAGCAGCAGCAGCAGGACGGCGCGGGGCCCTCGAAGAAGAAGGGCGGCCGCCGCGTCACCAAGAGTGGAGGCGGGCGGCAGAATGCCCACTCGCTGACCCAGCCACCCACGCCCGGAGGGAACCCGGCCGGCACCGGCGCGGACCCCCCCGTGAGCGGCGCGTCGGACGGCGGCGCGGCCGCAGCAGCGCTCAACGCTCTCTTCGCACGCATGCAAGCCAAGGAAAACAGTGAGTATGCAATTTTTTCCATGGCGGCCAAGTTTGGCGAGCATGATGAACCGGTTGCCGATGCGGCAGGGGCCGAGGAGCCCGGGCCAGAGTTGTGTTTGTCGTCGGTGTCGTCACTGCCTGTGGACCCGGCCTGCACCACGCCCGCGGAGGAGTTCCGTGACATGCCGCCGCCGGAGTTCATCAAGATCCGGGTGAACGGTACCTTGCTCAATTTTGAGATTGACACAGGCTGCCCGGTGACGCTGATTTCGACGCAGGTGTACGCAAAGGTGTGGCCGGATTTGCCGCCCGTCACAGCGACAGCGTTGAATCTGGGGCAGTGGGACCGCACACCCGTGCACATTGTCGGGTACCGCGAGGTGACCCTGCGGAAGGCGGGCAGCGAGCGGAGACTCCGTCTCTATGTCGGGCAGGCACAAGGGAAATGTCTGCTCGGACGGCAGTGGTTCGAACCGTTCGGGTTGAGCCTGCAAAGGGACACGCCCAGGGCGCTGGGTGTCAACAGCCTGTCGGCTCCGACTGTGCCGCCGAAATTCCAGCATTTTGAATGTTTCAGGCCAGGGTTAGGGCGTTACCGAGGACCGCCTGTGTCGCTCCGTGTCCGCCCAGACGCCAGGCCACGCCGCATCAAGGCAAGAAGAGTGGCTTTTCCGAGGCAGCAGGCCGTCGAAGAAGAAATCCAGCGGATGGCGCGCGAGGGCGTGTGGAAGGGACCCCTCGAGACGGCGGAGTGGTCGACTCCCGTCGTGCCGGTATTCAAACCCGGGCGCCGCCATCCCAGGCTGTGCGGTGACTACCGCAGCACCGTCAACATGGCGGTGGAGATGGACGAGTACCCCATGCCAACAATTGAAGAAGCTTTTTCAGCTTTGGCGGGGTGCACCATTTTCACAAAGCTGGATTTAGCGGACGCGTACACGCAGCTGCCCGTGGACGACGCCTCCGCGAAGCTGCTCACAGTCGCTACGCACAAGGGTTTGTACTCCGTGCACAGATTGCCTTTTGGGATCAGCTCTGGACCCTCTATTTTTCAGCGCCGCATGTGCGACCTGCTCGCGGACATCGAGGGCACGGTCAAGTGGCTCGACGACGTGCTGGTCGGAGGGCCCACGAAGGACGTTCACGACGCAAGGGTTGCCGAAGTCCTACGGCGCCTGAGTGACGCGGGCCTGCGCCTCCAGCCGCCCAAGTGTCAGTTCGAACAGCAAAGCATCGACTACTTGGGGTTTCACGTCGACAAGGAGGGCATCACGCCGCTCCGGGACCGTGTCGCGCCGATCCTGGACGCGCCGGCGCCGCAAAATGTGGGTGAGCTGAGATCTTTCATCGGAAAGTTGGCGTTTTACGACAAATTTTTGCCGAACCGGGCGACGGTACTTGAACCCCTGTACCGGTTACTGCAAACCGAGGTTTCATGGAGCTGGACTGAGCAACACGAGATCGCGTTCAAGGCAGCCAAGGAAATGCTAGCGTCAAGTGATCTTTTGGTTCACTACGATTTAAAGAAGCCTTTAATCGTGAGTGCAGACGCGAGTCCCGTGGGACTTGGGGCAGTTCTCGCCCATGAATTTCCAGACGAGTCAGAAAGACCGATTGAGTATGCATCCCGTGCTTTGCACAAAGCGGAGCGCAATTACAGCCAGACAGACCGCGAGGCGCTAAGTATTGTGTTCGCGGTGACGAAGTGGCACCGTTACCTCGCGGGGAGACGTTTTGTGATTTACACCGACCACCAGACGCTGGTAGGGCTGTTCGGGCGAGAGAAGCCCATGCCCGAGGTCGTGTCCCCCCGAGTGGAGCGCTGGCTGGTAAAAATGGGTTGCTACGACTACGAGATCCGACACCGTCCAGGGAAACTACATGGAAATGCCGATGCTCTAAGTCGTCTCTGTGTGCCAGGTTCAGCCCCAGAAGCAGTGCCGGAGCCGGGAGGACTGTTCATGATGACCAGCGTGTGCAGCCCACACGTGACGGCCGAGGAAGTCGCCGCGGAGACGGCCAAGGACCCCGTGCTGCGGCAGGTGTTGACGTGGGCGCGAGAAGGGTGGCCTACCCGGCAGCCCGCAGGCGCTCTCGGGGAATACTACCGCCGCCGCGAAGCCATCAGTACGGCGCGCGGCTGCGTGCTGTGGGGCGCCAGGGTGGCGATCCCCGCGGCCCTGCGCACCGCGGCGCTCAAGCACCTGCACGCCGCGCACATGGGGGTCGTCAAGACCAAGGCGTTGGCGCGGGTTCTGATGTGGTGGCCTGGTTTGTCTGCAGACATTGACAGCATGGTCGGCACTTGTCCGGCATGTCAAGTGACGCGGGCGAACGCGCCGCGGTTGCCGCCAACCCCGTGGCCGGAACCCCAGGGCCCGTGGCAACGGCTTCACGTGGATTTTGCTGGGCCCAAGAACGGGCGCTATTTTTTCGTCGTCGCTGACGCCCACACCGGCTGGATGGACGTGAGCTGGGTGTCGGGGCCGACGACGGAGGCAGCAGTCGAGTGCCTGGGTAGGTGTTTCCGTTTCAACGGCCTCCCGCTCACGCTGGTGTCCGACAACGGGTCGGCGTTCACCTCCAGGGCCTTCAGGAGGTTCTGCACGGCTCAGGGCATACGACAGCTGTTCATCGCACCGCGCCATCCGTGCTCGAACGGCCGAGCCGAGCGCATGGTGCGCACCTTCAAGGAGATGTTAGCCAGGTTGTCAGGAAACGACTGGCACATCAAGATGTACTCGATCTTGGACACACTGCGGTCGACGCCGGGAGAAGACGGCAAGTCGCCGAGCGAGCGCCTCATGGGTCGTCCGGTGAGGACTTTCTTGTCTTTGGTGGTGCCACGCCCACTAATTCCCCCTTCTCCTGGGTATTCTGAACCCAAATTTTGCCAGGGCGACGCAGTGTGGATGAAGGTTCACGGGGAGGCGACCTGGAAGCCAGACAAGGTGGCCGAGCTCCAGGGCAACAAGATGGTCATCCTGGCGAGCGGGCACAGCCGCCACGCCGACCAGCTGCGGCGGCGCGTGACGAGTGACGTCACGGCCTCCAAGGACCCCGTCGTGCGCCCCAAGATCCTCATGGACTTGCCCCCCACCCCCCCACCCCTCTCCACCAACAACGACGCCGCCAGCGATCCACCCACGCCACCACACCAAGGTGGTACCAACCCTCATGGTGGAGAACAGGGCCCCCACAGGAGCCCCAGCGGCAGCAGCCGCAACCGCGGACGAGGCCGCGGCAGACAGCTCCAGAACCAGGAGCTGAGGAGGTCGGAGAGACTCCGAGGAAGAAACCCAGGCGGAGGCTTTTCTTCCACATGACAGCAGGGAAACGGAAGGGTCCGCCTTGTACGTTTTTTTTGCAGCAGCATCACTGTATTGGGGTACGCTTTTCAAATCAGATGTCTGTGTCATGGTTTTTTTCTCTCCAATAATTTGCAAATTGTTGAAATGTTAATATTCAGAAGTCATTTTTATGCCAAACCCAGTTTATTGCAGTGCAGTTCATTGTTTTTGATAGGAATTTCCATTCAGGTGATGCGCTTTTATATAGATTCTCATCCATACCCTGTAAACTTTGCGTCGCAGCCTGGTTTTGATATTTTTTTGTTTGCGCACTATGTTTAAATTTTTCTAAGGTTTTAGTACTTAAATTCAGCTGCATTGTAACCAAAAAGGTTTTTAAATCCAAATCCAAACTGGCTCATCAATTTTCCAAACACCATCTGTAACGTCGTTTGTAATTTTTCTTCATGGTACAAAATTGTTCGGATTCCGTTGTTTGTCATTTTTTTTAAAACAAATGTTTTACGGTGCTGGTTTTAAAGCTTTGCTAGTTTTAAATTAAACTCTGCAAATTCTTTTGTAACTCTCCTGTGTTTTGGTAAATGCTTTCAGTTTTTATTATTGCTGATAAATTTTAGGAGGCATTTTCATTTTAAAGTAGTTTGGTCGCTAACGCAAAGTTATGAATGATATGAATATTTGTGACCATTGTTTTCTATCCGATAGGCACTTCAAAAAGTGGTGTTCATGAACTCGTTTTAAAGATATTTGAACCTAAAAAGTCGGCTGAATTGCATGGGCTCTTATGGGACCTGCGCTCCGAGAGGGGGGAAATCCGGAATTAACTGCGAAAATAGTTTTGAAAAGTATGAAAAGAAGTATTTGAGGGATTCCTCTCTTCTTACTGAATTGACTGATGTGCAGAAAAGCACATGTTCATGATAGAATAAGCAAGTAATCGCTAAAAAACTGCCCCCAGACGTGGTCAGGATGGCCAAGATGGCCACCGGGCCAGGTGGTGGAAAGTCACTATGGTGACTTTTTAGTCACCAGCGCTAGTGGCGCGAAATTTAAATGGCTGGAATGGGACACCGGTGGAGAAGTCGAGCTACTATCACCTCAGGCCAGAAGTTCCAGTTCACAGTTTATTTCTGGAACTTTGTCAGGATGAAATTAATTACTACTTTTATTCTTACTACTATTGCAAGTTTAGCAATGCATGCGGTAATCTGCTTTCAATTATGCTCTGTTCCCAAATTTTATCCTTTTTTTAAATTTAGATCTGTGGCTGTATTTGACCTGTGAATTGGCATCATATTTAAATTTCTCATAGTGATAATCGAAGTGAAGTGATAAATGTGTGTTTATAAGGGGTATATAATGGACGATGAAAGTGCAAAGAAAAGGCTGTTTAAAAAAAAATACTCAAGTAGGATTTAATGAAATTGAGTACACAAAGTATTAACAGACATCATTCGTAAAATCATAATGCAGCAGACACATGAGCACTAGGACCTCGAAGAGGCAGTCGACTCGTTGTGGGTACTAAGTTTGGTTGCGAAGTTCGGTCGATGAGTGCCAAGAGGTTGGGGCTCACTGAAGGTCTAGGAGTACTTGTAGGTCTACGAACACGGGAGGGTCTAGGAGTACTTGAAGTTCTAGGAGTACTCTTAGCCACAGGAGCAGCAGGGGACGGAGACTGAGGCACGTCGGAGTCCAGGCAACCTATGTAAACAGTGGAAAAGTAGGGTTTGGACACACTCAGAACAACATTTCGACGTGGGCAGAGTCCTGGAAAACCCAGGAACTCAGAACACGTGCGCGCGAGGAAACCAACAAGAAAATTTACCTAGGGCAGCTTTGCAATTCACAGAATACAGGCTCCGGCCGTCTCCAGAGGGGCACGGCACAGTCTTGCTGGTGAAGAACTTCTTGACATCCAGGCAGGTTGGACAACGCACGCTGAACTCGGTTGGCCGTACTGCTTCTCCTCCTCAAGAAACTTGAGACTGAGTGCCGCGTCGCAGTTCGTACACCACAGATTTGAAGTTAACATGGCCAAATCAACAACACGGTTACAGACACTGGAATGTAGTCTGCTTGCTCTCTTGACGCTTTTCAAAACCCGATTCTTCGCATGACGTTCGACGCTCGCTTTCCCAACCTTCTCTCTTCTAGCACGCTCCTTGGCCTTCATGAAAGGCATTTTAAAACACGATAAATACTCGCGATGTTTACTCGTCGACGACACCAAACAGAAAGACCGAACCGTGTGGTACCATATTTTTCAACATGGTGATCGGCCCGCCATTTCTTCACGTGTACAACGCACCTGTTTCCGACGAGATCTTATTTGAAACTTTAAAAAGCCAATTCACGTTTACCGCCTTAATATTCTAAGAGAAACACTTCTGAGTTTCACTCTCGTAGGTTTGCGCCAGGTCCAAAACTAGTCAAGCTCACAACTTTATATTACTTTAATAAATATATTCCGATCTATAGTGAAACGTTTGACCATAAAATATGAATTTTGATTAATAACATCAACTACTAAATACACTATTATATTTTTTGGAGGGTAAATCTGCCAGGAAAAATAGTGTACCAGACCGACACTTGACCTCTACCCTTACCGACCAAACTACTTTAAGTAGGGAGGAGTGTGGTGTATGAGTAACCATGGTAACTGTTGGGCCACTAGCGCCACTGGTGGCGGTTTTGGCAACCAGCCACTGGCTGGACCGGGAGCTGCGTCTCCGGACGGGTCACTTCTGTGTACGCGCTGCCGAGGGCACAATAAACTATGAGAGCAAGATAGTGTCCCGTTTTTAACATCAACGGCCCTTCGTCCCGGGACACAACAGAAACACATCGCAAACTCCCAAAAACACGTTTTGAAAATCAGCTTTCTCACTCCACCCACATTGGAGAGAAAGAAATGGAACTAGCCTGGTTCGGCTCGTCAGCTGGCTGACTCCGTCATCTTACCTTTTCCATTCTACGGAGAAAAGCATGATTTCCTCCTTTTTTTGTGAAGCAGCCTTCATTGTTGATGTGCTGAGCCGGAGCAGGCCGGCGCTACAAGAGTGCCAACCCTAGTGTTGGAACCGCTTCGGGGGACCCTAGAGTGCGCAGAACATAGCAAGAGGCCCAACCCTCCCATGGCGAAGCCCGGTAGCATTGTAGATGGCTCGACCGACACCAAGGAGTCAGAGGGAGTCAGCCGCACCTGCCACAACAGTGCGACCGCCTTGCAGGAGAGCTAGGCCCGCGCATGAGAATGTGAGCGGTCCGCCGGGCTACTCTAAAACTAGCCTTTCCACTGGAATTAAATAGAAAGCACGCCAAAACTTTTGCGAGGCCCAAACGAATTCCTCGTACTTTAAATTAAGAAGACTAAGGTTAAACTTGAATCAAATTTAAATTAAAAGTAAAAAAAAACAGATTAAATTTTAACTCAATTGGAATGAAAATTAAATTTCACTGGACTAAAATTATGTTAAAAAAAACTGAAATCGTAAAACTTAAATCAAATTGAAATGTAACTTTTTAAATTAAATTTAAACCACACTTTAAATGAGGTGACGTTCTGTTATCTACCAATTTTTGTTCTACTCGTGTCATTTTCATTATTTTGTTTTCATTTCGTTGTGTTCTACTCATAGGAAATTCATTTTTGTCGTCATGAATTTTAAAAGAAATAACATTTGGGAAAAATAATTTTCCTGAAATAAACAATATTTCCTCGAAATGAACAAATAATATTCCGCTGTGAAATACCCGAAGTAAAAATAAAGTTTTGGCAAAATAAATAATTTCTAAAGTATCCTACCCATGTCAAAATGGGGTGGGCTCAATTGGTCTAACCTAACCTAACCCAACTCGACAAAACAGTACAAGCAATACCATTCGCATCGTGTTCAGGCACACGCCGGGAGCACGCGCCCTGTAGAGCGGGTCTCACCCGGCGCACGATGGGCTGCCACGGCATTGGTGTTCGAAACTTTGAGAGGGTGTTCATAACCAAGGTACTCAATGTCAAGGCTGGAGCGTCCTTACGCGGGTCTGTCAGAACTGGAATTCGAACCCACGGCAAGAAGCCAGCGAGTGACAAGGATAGACAAGGCCGCACTGCAGTGCATTTCGATTGGCTATCTACTTGCCGGGCGCCGTGCCGGAAAAGCCGTGAAGCGGTTCTTCACGTCCTCTCAAAACTGCCGCTGAGAGGACGTGGAGGGTTATTGCTCTGTCGGAACAAAAGTGTGTACAGAGACCTTTTGGCCGGGGCAATAGAATGAGAAGTTTCTTGCCCTGTTTGAAACAGCGCGCGGTCTAGCCTCACGCAGGGTGTCTGTCACTGTCCTGAAGGCGTGTCGTCTGTTTACGGGAGAAGCAACCGAGCCGCCGTAGCGAGCGGACCTCTTTCGCTCCGTACCGTGTTCCCCCCTCCCACCCAACTACCTCCCCCTCCCCCACCCCTTCCTCTCCCCTCCCCATGGGGAAGAGAGGGAAGGCACGCCCCCGACGGCGTGAAAACTACTCCAAGACCTTCACCTGGAGCACCCTGATGACGAGAATGAGAACGACCCCGAACCGATGGAGCTCACCCAGGAGGAAGTGTTGGAGGTCACCTCCGGCCGCAAACGCGTGGCCGGAGCTGACAACAACAACAACAACCGGTCCACTGCTCCACCACCGAAGAAGCCGGCCACCGACTCCCCCGCAGCCACCCCCACCACCTCCACCAGCGGCCTTCCCCGTCCTGGCCATGTCACCAACGCCGACGGGCCCCGCCCCCCGGCCCCATATGAAGATCATCCAGGCTCGTATGTTCTCTACATTGCGGCTGCCCCCGCCGCCAGCGTCCTGGGCCAAAACCTGGGCATGCTGCATCCCTAAAGCCTTGGACGGCACTGTGCCAGGGGCAACATCAACTACAAGGGCCTCTACACTGTGGGACGCAATAAAGTTAAAATTGAATTTGATTCTCCCGCAGCCGCCAACCGCTGCATCGCTTGCCCACCCGGCCCCGGCGGGGCGCAGGGCTGGGCCATCTCCCGTCCGGCCGCCCAGCGCCTCACCCAAGGCGTCGTCAGAAACATGGACCCGGACACCACCGCCTCGGAGCTTCTGGAGCACCTTCAAGTCGACGGCGACACCCCCATCACGGCCATCAGCAGGAAAAAAAAAAAAAAGACGTACAGCTACCGGTGAGTGGGTCGACAGCAACACTTGGCGCCTCACTTTTGATTCCCCCACGCTGCCGACTAAGGCCCGCATCTACGGCTACGGCCTACGGATTACCCCCTACGTTCCCCTGCCGGTTCCACTTCCCCCGGGAGCAGTACTACAACACGCGCGTCTGTGCCAACTGCTCGTCCCGCGACCACCCCACGCACGAGTGCACCATTGAGCAACCCACCTGCATTAACTGCAAAGGGGAGCCACCCCGCCACCGACCGCAGCTGCACCCGCTGGCAGGTGGAGCGGAACACCAAGAAGCTTATGGCCCACCATAATCTCAGCTACATGGACGCCCTCAAGCGCGCCAGAAACCCTCCCGGCAACGGCACCGGCGGCCCCCCCCCCCCCCCCCCCCCCCCCCCCCCCCCCCCCCCCCCCCCCCCCCAGCAGCCCCGGACCCCGCTCCCGGCACCCCAGGCCCCGCGCCCCTTCGCGCCACCGCGCAACCCCACACCCCCCCTCCCCCCCTCACCCAGCAAATCGCCGAACTGGACGCCGCCCGCGCTCTCCCAGTCATTGCGCAGCTACTTACCACCCTTCTGGCCCATATCATCCCTCTTATGCCGCAAGCTCACTGTTCCAAATTTTTTTGGATTTTTCCGACAAATCACACGGAAAATTTCTATCCCAATTTCTTCGGAATCTTTGGAATCCGACATGTTTGGACTTTGCCGAAATACTTCAGGATTTCCCGAAGAAACTGGGAAAAAGGCTGGCTTCAAATAGAAACCCAATTTAAAATTTACATTGCTCAAAGGTGATGCACACCAGTGTAAATGCACAGTGGGAGGTAAAAAATAATATGGAGCCACAACCTGGGCATTCAAACGTTACTAGACCGCCTGTCTTAGAGGAAACTAAGCACATGCAAGTATCCGCAGACTTTATTTCAATCCCTTCTAGGGATCTGTGACCAGGACCACAGATATTCATGAGGTAACCATGCGCTGGTTAGCGCAACAAATCCCAAAAGAAAAAAAAACACAAAATGAAACAACCATGCTCCAGAAGTGGTATTTTTATTCTACTTACAGAACAAGAAACCAACAAAACAATATCAAACAGCATCCCTGAAGTCCTTGATAAAAACAGCGTAGAAAAAAGATCTGCAAGAGATATAGGTAAATAAGAACATGGCAGGAAAAAGGTTGGTAAAATACTGAGTAGATTCAACATATTTACCTTCACTGACAAGCCAATAAAAAATACTGGTCCAAACAGCAAATAAATATTCACCAGATAATGGCCTAGCAGAACACAATGGAAATAGTTTTAAAAGATGTATTAGCAGAGTATCCAATTGAACTGTGGAAGGGGAGAAAAAGACTGCCCATGATTCAAGAGGACACAACACACTCCAGACAAAGACCTGAAAAATATTTTGTGACATGAGACAATGCAGGAGCATAATTCAGATAAAACATACCAACTTCACCAAACTTACCTCCATATGAGAGCATAATTAAATAGCTGTTTCCTTCTTGTAAATGTAGCCTGAAAAGCAAGTAGAAATATTACATCAGACAGAAAACCATAGACCAATAGACTGGCAGAGAGAGTTTGGTTTTGAACCACATCAATAAAGAATAAAAGATAATTTCAGACAGAAACTTGGTTCTGGAAAACAACAGACACTCCCAAATATTTTGACAGACCATCCATTTTAGCTGTAGCAATATGAATAAAGGACTGTTCAATGTGTAGACAAACACATCACACTGTAAAAAGAAAAC